>CAKALG010028269.1:0-10924 GCA_916700815.1 Helicolenus hilgendorfi | reverse complement strand
AAAAAAAAAAGAAAGCGAGAGAGGTGTACGGAGCCTCTTTTGTAGTTTCGCTGCAAATTGCAACAGACACTATCTTCCCGTCTCTTACCCCCGCACTCCCGCTCCGTCTCTCTACAGGTCTGACGATAGTACTTTTAATCTGCTCTTTGAACAAGAGCTGCCTCTCAACAAGGGCTCACTTTCTCCTACAACAACACACGGGCTCTGTGAAAAGCATACACAGCCCACTTGCAGTGAAGAGAGTGGTTGAAAAGCCACTTGTTCCTGAACCGGCTGGCTGTGTTAGAATAGCTGAAGGAGGGGGGAAAAAAAAGAAAAAAGAAACACAATGAAAAAGCCCTTCAGTTAGAGAATGCTACATATTACAATATTATGAAAACAGAGAAAAAATACAGCAGCCTATAAGTTAACTACCTGGGTAAAACTATGTAGGAAGCAAACTAATGGAGCGATGAAAGGAAACATGGGAGAGAGAGAAACGACACAGAGAATCGGGGGCCGCCCGTGGATGTATTAAAGGTCCCATATCGTGCTCATTTTCAGGTTCATACTTGTATTTTGTGTTTCTACTAGAACATGTTTACATGCTGTAATGTTAAAAAAAAACTTTATTTTCCTCATTCTGTCCATCTGAATATACCTGTATTTATCCTCCGTCTGAAACGCTCCGTTTTAGTGCATTTCAACAGAATTGCGTTGCAATACAACAGCTTGGGTCCATGTTTACTTCCTGTCAGCTGATGTCATTTGAATACACTACGACAGGAAACAAACTGGGACACATTTAGAATGTTTACATTTCAAACTGCGTAATGGTGTAAATATTGTATATTTGTGACATCACAAATGGACAGAAATCCTGACAGCTTGTTTCAAATGTAGAGTTTTTGAATACGGGATGTGTGTATTTCCCTGTGGATTGAGCGTTTTGATACCTTCACAGTATTTATATAGGACTGCTTTATAATAAAAAAAAAAAACATGAAAATCTCACTTTTTTTATAATATGGGACCTTTAAGGACTATCTGGGCAGGGAAAAGAAAGCAAAGGTAAGGTATGGAAAGAAAAATAAAGACAATGAGGGGAGAAGAAAAATAAAACAAAAAGAAGGGAAAATAACGGAAAGGAAAAGAAACAAAATACAACGAAAGAGGAAATGGCAAGATGAAAATAAACAGGAACGCACAGAAAGTGTCAGGCAAAGATGGAACTGAAGTAAAATTTGTGACATCACAAATACACAGAAAATCCAGACGGCTTGTTTCAAAACGCACAATTTCTGAAAAGGAGTTGTGTGTATTTCTCCGTATATCGAGCGCTTCGATACTTTCGCAGTATTTATATAGCACTTAAACCTGCTTTATATAAAAGACGTGATAATCTTACTTTTTTATAATATGGGACCTTTAACAGAACTGGATACGGCGTTGGAGATCTTGGGCACGTGGAACATACGCAGTAGCGTCCATTCGGTCACATAAATCCGTCACGGGGGTCACAGTCGTCACGCTGCGTTATATCATGTTTTATTGTGGGACACACACACACACACACACACACACACACACACACACTCAGTGTTGCCAACTCTGAGACTTTCTCACTGGACTTAGCGACTTGTCAGACCCTTTTAGTAACTTGCTGCTCAGAGTAAACTCAGTCAGCGGGGTCTCTCCTCTCTCCTCTCTCCCCCCTCATGAGAGAGTTACTATGGTTACAGGGCATCGGCGTCACCGGGTCGTTTTGTCGAGGCATAATCCTGAACATTTTGAGTGTAGTCCTGAATATAATTTTAAAGGTAAGCCCGACAAAAAACCCGTAACGTGTTTGAATGTGAGATAGTCCTCGTTAACACAACGGCCTG
The DNA here is from genome assembly GCA_916700815.1 of Helicolenus hilgendorfi. Lineage (NCBI taxonomy): Eukaryota > Metazoa > Chordata > Actinopteri > Perciformes > Sebastidae > Helicolenus > Helicolenus hilgendorfi. The sequence continues at coordinate 9,059 of CAKALG010028269.1, read as the reverse complement.
TCAGAATGAATGCAGGTCTCTCCGTCAGTCAGCGCTGAGTGACACACGAGGCCTGTACAGCCAACGTCTTTTACTTTTTACATTCAAAGCTTCTATTGAGGTTTTGGAATATGGCTTTGAATGTCATATTTTATGATGTCATCAGCCTAAAAAATGGGAATTCTATGATTTTATGTTATCGTGGTTAACAAGGTGGCCGAGGATAATGAATGAGCTAATGCTAAACGTGAAGCATAAACCTCAGAAACGGAGGACCAACCTGTTAATTTGTGTTTATTCAACGTGTCTCCATGATTTCATCCATCTATCCTTCATGAGTTTTCAGTACAAAGTAGTGCAACATTGCTAATTCTTCCCGCCCATCGTCCGCCACATTTGTTTACGCTAAAGTCACGTTTGATCGCGAGAGATGACGCGATATTTCCGTTTTTTTTTTTTTTTTTCTTGTTGTTCATGAATGAATGTGTTAAGTGTGTGGTGTGCTGTTTCAGCCAAATCGTTGCTCACCACACACTATACGCATGCAACTGTTAAATCTAACATAACATGTTGTTATGTGTGGGGCTCTCTCACATTTTAAAAAATCTGTTAAGATCTTTTTAGTGTGGTCCAGACTTAGAGTGGCAGCAGGCAGTATATATTTTCGGCATCAAACTTAATTTGTAATTTGTGAGTTATTGACTTAATTATCTGCTCAGAAATTGAATTATTTTTGTAAATATAAAATGTGTCTTATGACAAGTTTTTACAGAAGAGAAAAAGAAAAAATAGTGCAAATTAAAACGCAAGTAAATGGTTAACTTTGTCAAATTTGTCAAAAATTCCATAATAACCTTTCAGCATATTGTAATTCAAGTGTTCAAGAGATAACTAGACTTCTGCTCCTCCTCATGACTCTGCTTTCAGGCTTTAGAAAATTTAGTTACAGAAGACTTCAACCAATCACAGGTCATTTCATTGAGAGAGCGTTCCTATTGGCTGTGCTCCGGTCATGTGACAGCTAAACCGCGCACTACAAGATGATTCTGAAAACACGTGAGGAGAGAAATAGGCATTAACGTAACATAATATTGATTCATATTTGATCAGCGCTGCCTAGTTTGACCGTTTGGTCGGAGTTCATAGTGATTGACAGCCGGCTCTCTTAGACAGCAGCTGGACAGCAGACCTCAGATCAGCTCTTACTGCTTGTTTTCCTCCGGTCTGTGAAATCTTGCAGATGCCGTTAGAGCACGGAGGACACAGAGGAACATGATTTTTTTTCAGGTTACCTGTTTCATGTACTACTGTCACCATAGAGCGACCGTTTGCTCCGATCTCGCCTACTTCAGCATTAAGCTATCAAACCGCCGGCGGGTACCGACACATTGTTGGACTGAACGGAGATGATGGCGGCGGCAGACTGGCAGATGAATAAAATCACGTGGTTAATAATAAGCTGTTTTTGTAGTTGGAAAAAGGATTCTAGATCCCCCCCCCAAAAAAAGATTGTGAAATATCCACATTAAATCCTCCCAGCAGCTCAGAGCAAACACTCCACCCCTTCCCATGTCGGCTCTTAATGTGAAACCTCAGCGGGAAATGTCGGGGATCATGGACAATAGCTTGATACGGAACGACTGCAAATACTTAGTGAAGGAAAGCATCATTTATGTTCAAAAGAGAGCATCCTTTTCACAAGTCTTACGAACATAACGATGAACAATAACAGCTACAATACAGCGCAGTTACTCGTACGGCACCATCACTAATATTTCAGAAAAGTCCCAGTTGTTCTTCTCATGGAATTTTTGGCTGAGAGCACAATTGATTTCCTTCTATGAGCACGGGACCATGATGTGTACATGATTAAAGATTGACTGCATCGACTGTGTGTATAATGAATCCGCTCTGTGATATAGACTATTGAGCTCGTCGGAAAGATGGAAAAAAAAACATGAAACGTAATGTGTCGAAATAAATTGAGAAGTCATCGAAAGGGGGGGGGGAATCAAAATGTACACGAAAAAATAATTAACGCGCGGTGCCGTCTGAACACATATATATCCGCGCACGCAGAATCCCCGAAGGCCTTCAGATGTATTCAAAATGTCTTACATGGCTCGACTATATATAGCTTCAAAGACCCAGATTCCCTATGTAGGCAAGGCGCACACACACACACACACACACACACACACACAATGCTCTGGCATCACATGCCAACAAATTAGCACAATCTGGAATACTCGAACATTGCAATCTGAAAACAAAAGCTCTCTCTCTCTCTCTCGCGCGCACACTCGCACGCTCTCACAGCATGTAGCGAGGGATGAAAGCGCTGGATAAAGGAATGAGACTAATGGAGGAAAGTTGCTTAATGACAAATTGTCAGATTGCAGAAGCCATTTTCTCTGCTCGTCATTTAGCTCTTTCATCCCGGAGCGGCGTTAAAATATTCCTCTGCTTCGAGGCTTTTGCTCGGTCACACTTTCATTTTCTTCTTACTCGCTCCCTTGCATTTTCTTTTCTCTCTCTCTCTCTCTCGGCTTCCAGACGCGGCAGCAGAAGGCCCACAATGCCGATGTGCTCAAAAAATGGGTCATAAAAAAACAGCGACTCCATACATACATTCTGACTGCAAACACGGTATAATAGAAATATAGATTCACTGCAAGCTGGAAGCAATTGTGATGTTAACACGAGCCGATAAAAGGTAACACTTTATAATAATAACCGTGATTTATATATGGTAAATTAATAGGTAATTAAACTTTGTTCATATTTATTTTACTGTTAACAAACAATGAAATGATGATTAATCATGTTTAATTAATTATAATTATTAGTAGTGCTATTGTTTCCGTTATTTTATTTTGTGTAATATGAAAATATTTGTTTAGAAATTATATATATATGTATCACAGCTGATAAGAGACGATAACGATTACATTCTGATTACATTAGTATTTATTTATTGTTGTACACATTACAAGATTATATATACTATATGAAGTATCTGTTAATAATGACCGAATGATTTATAAACCTTTAAGAAATTGTTTGTAAAACATCTATAAACATTACATAGAAAGATGGATCAGAAACCAATTATTAATCAATTGACAAATTATCAACTATCTATTTAAATAATGTTTATAGATGCTTTACAAAGTATTTATTCACAATTTAACAAGGTATCATAATCATCAGTTGCAATTTTATAATATATATATACATATATATACAGTATGAATGTGTGAAACAATAAACTGTTAAAATAACATAAACTAAAGCATTACTAATAATTAGTAAACGTTATTAATTATTATTTAATTGTTTATCAGTAAAATAACAATTGACGAAGTTTAATTTTCTATCAATTTACCATTTATAAATGATGGTTATTATAAAATGTTACTGTAAGGTACTTTCACTTTTTTTTAATTTAAGGTTAAAGGAATAAATACACATACTTGTAAAGGGACATAAAGACAACAGCAACAACATGTAAACAAAAATAACATAACAGAAAAAAAAGGTGCTACCCGTTGTAATAGTGCAGTGTCAAGAGGTAAGTTCATATATTCATATACATACAACCAACCTAATACAGTATATAGATACATATAAATATACACATATCTACACACGCATTCCTATACATATCCACTTAGGCACATTTGCTTACACAATTATCTATTCTATTATACCACCAAAAGAAGGACATATTTACATCCATTTAGTTAACCTTTATCAACATTATTTGCTATTATTAATTTTTGTTTAACTCCAATCTTCACCCTGACTCAAAGTGTCCCAACCACGCTCAAAAATGATATTCCGTTTTTTATTCCTGTCAACATCTTTCTCAAGAACCCGCTAATGTTTCAAAAACATTGAAATGTTTAGGGTTTAACTTCTGTCTTTTTGTAGCTTTCCCCATCATAAAAATGATGATGTTGTTCAGGTCTTTTCCTTCTTTATCATCCCTTAAAGGTCCCTAACTGTAAAAAGTGAGATTTCCAGGTCTTCCACATGATAAAGCTGGTTTAAGTGCTGTAAATATACTGATAAACTATCAAAACGCTCAATATACAGAGAAATACACACAGCCCATATTCAGAAATTGCATGTCTGAAACAAGCTGTTAGGATTTCTGTCCATTTGTGATGTCACAAATATACAATATTTAGACCATTACACGGTTTTAAACGTAAACATTCTAAATGTGTCCCAGTTTATTTCCTGTTGCAGTGTATGTGAATAACATCAGCTAACGGGAAGTAAACATGGATCCAAATTCCGTTGCAATTCCGTCGAAATGCACTAAAACGGAGCGTTTCAGGCAGAAAGTTAAATACAGGTATATTCAGGCAGACAGTTTGAGGAAAGTAAAGTTTTTTTTTTAACATTACAGCTTATTTTTTATTAGCTAGCTACTGCTTGATTAAAAAAAAGGGAGACATAAATCTGAAAAAAGGGAATTTGGACTCTGTAGGAAATGCCTAAAAAGAATGTAATTTGGTTTAAAACGTTATCATTTCTATGCTATTGCATTCATCTATCACTTTACTGCCAGTTCCTCACACTCACGTACGTGCAGGGGTAGAGAGTTGAAGATAAAATTTGGAAACCATCATTGGAACAACACAATGTCAACATTATATTCTGGCTGTTGATTGGTAACGATCCAAGGGAGGACGTCCTTGTTTTCGCCAACAACAGATTAGCATGAAAAAAAAAATTAAATTGAATATCCATCTTAAATATCATTATGCAGCAGAGCATCGTAAAACACTTCATTCAAACTGGACGGAAACAAAATAAAACTTGCCTAAACCGTCTCCGTTACTCTTTCCAACAATCACCAAGTGTGCTTTTGTCGAACTCAACTGTAATTTCAGTTTTTTAATTTCAGAGTTTAATATGAAAAAACGACAAATCTACAGTTATCCCCTCCCTTCCTCTCTCTGCAGGCAGAAGGAAAGAGGCTGGGTGACGTGTCATGAACGCGTCATCTGTTACACTGCGCATGTCTTAAGGCTGTTCACAGGCTGAACGCAGAATGGATGGATTGTTCATTGTGCCACACCCAACTTCTCCAAAAGAGTATATCTGCTAACGGACAAACCGACAAACCGACAAACCAACGCTGCTAAAAACACAACCCTTCGGCCTTGGCGGAGGTAATAACAGACTGTAGTGGGCAGGGATCGACCAATCAGAACTGAGTATTCAACAAAGCCGTGTAATAAACACACAAAACACCCGCTTCATGTGCACGTGTTGGTGTACACCTTAAGGCCCTATAAAGGAAATAATGAAACAAGTAAATGAAGAAATATGAAGTTATACAATAATAAAAGAGGAACATAAACATTAAAAAAAATGCTATGCTTTAAGACCACCATAACTGCTTTTGTTATTTTTTTTTATGTTTACTGCTAAATATATGTTATATGTTTTATTATCACCTTTTAAAAACTTGAATTATTTCATCTACTAAATTATATATTATGAGTGCAAGTCTTTATGATGAACTGTAATTAAATCTGATCACTAAAACAGCCTTGTCCTTCATTCTACATTGCATCACGTCCGGGCTCTGTTACTGCAACAACAACAACAACAACTGCCATATTAACTACACAATCCTCCTCACCAGCGACAAGGCTCTCTCAGTTCAGGGGACGCCAGGCTCTCACAGATCCCCAGGACCTAGTGTCAAACCTGGGCCTTCCAAGCTGCTGCTGCTCCCTCTCTCTGGAACTACCATCCCACATTCCCACATTCAAGCCCCCGATCCTCCCAGCACAATAAAATTATATGTTTTTCTGCTCTCTATTAATTTTGTTAAGTATTTTTGACTTTATCATTTTTATTATATTTTATATTATTATTTTTTTATATAAACTCTGTGATGTATCATAAGCCCAAGATATATGTATTAAATGTTTCTTAATATTTTTACTCAGAATTTGGCTTGTATTTGGCTCATTTACATTTTTTGTATTTACATAACATAAATGAACCAACAAGTGCTTTAGTTTTTGTTTCACTGCAGTGCATCCAATAATCCCTTTCGGGACAAATAAAGTGACCAAATGATTGTCAAATTTCTATTAAATATGTTGTGTTACTGTTCAGGCTGTCCTCCCTCCCTGCCCGAGCTCTGCAGATTGCAAACAAAGCTCATTTTGCGCAGGTTTAGAGTCCCCCCCCAAACCCCGCTAACAGTCTGATACCAAATGGAGCACACAGTGATGGATGTGTAACAGTGTAGCGCCATCTACTGGGACTCATCGCAGCTGATGATTGATCTGTGGGTTGTGTAATGATCGAGGAACATGAGGACAGTGTACGGCAGCAGCAGCAGCAGCCTGCAGGGTGTAAACACTGCTCCCACAAAAGTGATCGTGTTTCCGTTCCACAGCTTCTTTATTCAGAGAAATGCTGCAGTCCTTATTACACAACCACACACACACACATAAACCTTGTATAGTCGGAGAGACAATAAATAAAAAATATAGATTCTGATCGTCATTCTCTGAGCAAACAACAGCATTATGTTTAAAACATCCACTCAGTACAGAGCAATAGCTACAGCCTACTCTGTTATGTCCGAGCCTTAATAACTCATCACGTGTTAACAAAATACAGTCGACCAGTCCTGTGTAACAGTGGAGTGAATCCTGTCTTTATCAGCTTGGCACTAGTTCACAACATGTAAAAATAGTCTCTCTGCAACAGTATTTGAACCATTTTCCCACTTATGTGATAATTAAGGTGCTCTTGGAAAATAATAGGGTTAGAACAAGCCTGATCTGACAGGAAAACGCATGCTTACATTAAAACAGTGCAATGTTGTGATCGCCGTTACAAAACGCAGCACAGCATGGACCGTATGGAAGTTCATGATTGCCAATATTAAAATGAAATCATTCACCATACAGCACCATCGTATTTGACACATGAGTTTCTGAGACCCCCTACATCATCAACGAGATCGACCATGTTGCGATGGCGATCACACCAGCTGCGACACCAAATCAGGCCAGGGGTGTAAAGTAAGGGGTTTGGGGGGGCAATGGCTCCTTTCCCACTTCCTTCCCTCCCTACAAGGCCATTAAATGAAAGCTATGACACGGTCTCTGACCCTGTGGGAGATATATGGGTTATGACCAGGCGGCAAACTCCCGGCTCTGAGAAGCGAAGCCAAAGCGGAAGTGCCTTAAACTTGCATTCTTTCTAACAGCCAGCAGGGGGCGACTCCTCTGGTTGCAAAAAGAAGTCTGATTGTATAGAAGTCTATGAGAAAATGAGCCTACTACTCATTTGATTTATTACCTCAGTGAATATTGTAAACATGTGTTCATGTGTCTCAATCGCTAGTTTCAAGTCTTCTTCAATACAGCATGATGTTACAGTTAACTGTAACAGCTTGGTCGCCTAAAAACATTACGTATATTATTCAGCATTCGGCTGTACTTAACTCCGCCCTCTCGTGTCGGAAAAAACTAAATCGTGACGGGCAAAATTCTGAACTCAAAGGTTCAAAACCTTAGTTCACAAACCAACGGGTGACGTCACGGTGACTACATTTCCACACTGTCGGTAATAATTACCCGACAAACCTATTGTATACGTTCTGGTACCCGTTAACTGCCCTCTAGTGGATTATCAGTGCAATGCCGGAAGTAGAGGTCTCTTATTGACCAAAGTTAAGATAGCTGCTTCGTTGTTGCGTCTCACATGACTTAACAAGCTATATCAATTTGCTGATTTTTAGAAGGTTATGGTGAGATTCAAACTCCTTAATATTTTTTTAACTAATATTCTAAAATGAATAATTATTTAATTGAAACAGCATGTAAGTAATAACTAAAAAGTGTGAACTTTATTTTGTCATAAGTATAAGCAGGTATTTTGCATAATGTTTGAACACACGTTTAATTATATAATTAAACCAACAAAAGATTAACATGATGTCTTTGTAAAACACTATGAGTGGAAATTGGTGTTTTTATATATAGTTTTGTACATCTAACTTTCCCTGTGACAATTTTGGAATCATCAAAGTGTCAAAATAAAAAGTGAAAAGAATAGATAGAGTTAAGGTGGACCACAGTACAATTTGACACTTTATATAGACCAAAAACGTAAGCACAACTGTTACGACTATACAAACGAAAAACTATACAATGCATTGAAATGTATTTATTGAAATGTATATTTCTTTATAAAAGCTGCAATGCCCTTAGTTACTGTTCACATAAATGTTAGTATGTGCATTTGTGAAATATTTGTGAAAGAAATAATAAATATTTCAACCAATTGTGCTGTTGTGTCATACTCCTAAGGATAGTGGGATAGTGATATATTATAATAGCATATAATACAATACATAGGGATATACTGGAGTAAAGTAAGATACAATGCAATAGCAATAAATTAACAAATAAATGTATTGATAAAATACACTACATCAATATTATTACATAATGTGTGCATTACTATATATAAGTAAAAAAAATTGTAAGAAAAAACTATAAATGAATAAAGGCAAATAATGTATATTTTAAACGTATTTTACCATTTGTGTGCATATGCTGTATGACAAAATAAAAATTGTAAAAATCAATTTACATATTTTAGGATTATTATTATTATTATTATTTCAGATCTGTTCTGAGAAATATGCCACAGTCCAGTGATTATGAAATTAACCTTTTTGAAAATGATCACGAAAAAGGACATCTTTATTTAATTTTCATCGTAAAGTAACTAAAAAATCTGTCCAGTTCAAAGACCACCCAGTGCCAAACCTCCAACCACTGACTGGACACTACACTCCCCAATCTGATTGGACAACAGTTCTGTTCCCTCATGCTACTAAAGATTTACTTACATCATAAACACTGCAGTAAAACTGTCTGATATTTACAATTATGATCGGGTGAGAAAAATTAAATACCAAAATTAAAACTGACGTATCAAATATCTGACTCAAGACCTCAAATAAAAGTATATGGTCAATAATATACACAACAACAAAAATAATAGTTATTATTATCATA
>CAKALG010028262.1:0-12160 GCA_916700815.1 Helicolenus hilgendorfi | reverse complement strand
TGCCATAATTCTCCGTCTCTTTCGTTTTATCTCTTCCGTGTGCTGCTGTGACTCATACTTCTCTATTTCTTTTTCTGTCTCTCGCCTTTTTAACTTCACGGTGTTATTTCTGTCTGTTTCTTCTCTGCTCTTCTCTTGCCATTTTGAGGTTTATTCTAGCTTTCCTCTTCCACAGCAGGCTGGTCTCGTACACCGTTTATAGCTACGAAAAGTAATGCACTGTAATTCGTGTATATCCCATGAAATCAATCACGTCCCATGTGAAACCAGAAGTCAACAATGATTTACTTGTCTTCTACCTCTGTACTTAAGTTGCGTCACTTCCGGAGTTATTTTATGTCACACCACTATCTTTCCCTGAACCTAACTAAGTTGTTTCCTGTAAAGACAGAAGTTTATTTTGAAAAGACTGTATGTATGTAACGAGCAGAAATTGACATGTGTTGCTGGACATTTGTTTGAAAACGAATGAAAAAGGAGGAATAACTTTTCTTTAAGATATCATACAAGCCGTTGTATGAGAATATGTTGTCCATTGTGCAGCACGGGCTGTAACAATGGATGAAGTGAAGGCTTCTGATGGGTTTTTGAAGACAGGAGATTGTTTACAACTGATCATTTGTTGGCTACAGAGCGTTCAGACTGAGCCAAGCAGAGAAAAATAAAACCAAGAAAAAAACAACAACCCTGTGTCAAATCCTTTTAATATCACATATTTACAAATATCTCGACTAGGGGAAACATTAATGTGACTGAAATTTGCAGCTGAGAAAATTAAATTCTGCTGTAAATAATTTAGTGACAGCAACCATCTCTGCCACCACTTCCACACTGGATGGTTCTTTGGCTTTATGCAACCAGTGAGATTATTTGATGCTTGTGTAACTAAAAACTGCCATTTTCTGTCTTCCCATCTCTCTCAACTGCAGACATGACATTATCCTTCTATAAAAGACAGTTATAGGGAGGAGGGGGGACATTTATAGGAGTATACACAGCATGTATATGCTCATGCAAATTTCATATTGACACATACATGCCTCTGTTTCCCTCTCCCTGACCTCATCCGTCCTGTAATTCGCCAGCTTCTCTCAGGAAATTATGTTCATGCAGCTGCAGACTGAGTGAGGCTGAGGGAGGCTGGATAAATGCTTAAAGAGCAGCTGCCAGGATAACTTACCCTCCTCTGGGCAGTGGAGGTGTGAGGGATATATAAAAAAAGATATATACTCCTCCTGGACTTCATCAGAACTAGAAAACACCCACACCGAGCCCCCCGGTGGGCAGCCGGGAAGTGAGGAAGCTACCCCAAAAGCCTCAAAGCTGGATGAATTAATAACACTGGCACTTCTGTCATTTCCTAAAACATTTAGGCGATCAGCAGCAGAGAGCATGAATCAGAGAGCAGTTGTGTGAGTAGAGGGGGAAAGCCTCTGAAATGTGACATCTCCAAGTTAAAACATGTCAGCGGCCTCCAAAAATGATCCTTTAGGTTTGGTTTAGACACAAACACAACCAGGCTGTTCTCATACACCATTCATAGTTATACCTACAAAAAAATGCACTAATTTGTATATATCCCATGGAATCAATTGAATCCATGTAATTGTGAACCAGAAAGTATAAAGAGCGACAAACGGTCAAAAAACACGGACTTTCACCCAGGCAACGTATATCATAACGGCTCGTATGATATCTTACGAAAAGTTATTCTTCCTCTTTTCTTGCATTTTCCTACAAATGTCCAGCATCAATTTCCGCTCTAGTCTTTTAAAAATAAACTTCTGTCTTCACAGGAAACAACTTTGTTAGGTTTAGAAAAAGATCAACTGTGGTTAGGATTAGGCAACAAAAATACGTAGTTAGTAAAATATCTTGGTTAAGTTACGCCACACTGGATGTGGTTACACCAAACCGGTAGTGGCGTATCTTAAGTACGGAAGTTATATGACAAAAAAAACTTGGTTAGGTTTAGGAAAAGATCGCGGTTTGGGTAAAAATAACACCAAAAGTGGCGCTACTTAAGTATGGAAGTTATGTGACAAAGACATCAACGCTGACTTCTGGTTTCACACGGGAAATGAGCAGCAGTCTCCTGGGCAAAAGTTTGGTGTTTTTTGACCCACCCATCCACCCGACATCCTCCCTATGTGGCGTCCAACACTCTTTTATTATTTATTTGTTGGTTCACAATAACATAGATTAAAAAAAAATAAACTTTCTGTAAGATATCATACAAACTGTTGTACGAGGATACATTGGCACAACGTGGATAGGTCTAGGGAAAGATCTTAAAATAAGGTTAAAATAAGTACTTTGTTGGCTATAATCGATATTTTTATGATATGTATCAATTGGCAAAGTGAAAACAATGTGGCAATGGAAGGGGTCGCTCATAGAGATGAATTATCAGCTGAATCTGAAGCTCCCCTCGGCTCTTTATAGTGCGTGAGTTTCAGCTCGTTGTTTATCTGTCTGCAAATTTACTGTTTAGGTCAGCATCATTTTCAAATACCACATCTAAAGACCTCTGCTGTTGGTGGCAGAGAAAAGAGCAGCAGAGGGTTACAAGTTTAACGTCAGATAAAGACACAATCATTTCTACGGTATGCACAGTTTGTTAGTTTTGCTTTGGATGAGACATGGCAAAACTCTCTTTGAGAACATTATCGTCTTTTGTTTCTCAACTCTCCCCTCATCTATGAATCTCCTTCGTTCTTCTTCTGTTCCACTTTCCTTTTGTCTGCTCTTGTTATTTTTCTTCATCTTGTCTTCATCCCCATAGCCTCCCTCAGCCCCACTTCACCCCATCCATCTCCACCTCCTTCTCTTCTTCTTCTACCTGTCTGCCGCCCGCTGTGGGAGGTTTCTGTTAAATGATGCAGGAGGCGGCAGACAGAACTGTAACATGGCAAAGCCAATGGCACGTAAAAACTAGCATGGCCAGCATGAAACATCCTCCTGGGGTTAGAGGTGGAGGAGAAGAGCAGGGAGCTGGGCAGGTGAACGCTGACAGAGAGGCGGGGGGTGGGAGGATGGAGAAGAAGACAGAACTGTGAGAGCAAGAAGAAAAGAGGCAAAGAAACGGAGGAGACTCTTGAAGAAAAGCTACGACGCTCGAGGCAACGGTCACATGGTCGATGGAGGAAGTCAAGCTAACAGTAGAAGTAGCGCCGTTGTTTGTGTGAGCTCTATTAGTTTTACAATATTAAATTATTATTGAAAATTGCATGTTGTCGACCGAACTGTTTAAAACGGTGACTGTAATCCGGTTAGAAAATATGTTTCCCTCAAAACATAATTGGGAATGCAGTTCAGTTGTACAACGTAACGTAAGAAATAGAGAACGTAACAACAACGTAGCGTAACAACGTAGCGTAACAATGTAACGTAACAACGTAACGTAACATGGCACGTGATGGACACAGAAGTTGTAATTCCACCGCTCGATGAAAATTGACTTCGAAGCCCGGCGCTCTTCCTGGGGGCCACGATAATGCACGATGCGTTTAGCGTTCAATAAGTACGCCTTTCTTGGTTTCCGCATGTCATTTGTATGCCGTGTATCCTGTACTGAATGCAATGTAAACATATCCGTGTATAAATGCTACGGTAAGAGTTAACGATGTAGTATAAAAAGCGCGAAAGACCAGTAAGTAGGTGAGTAGGTGGATGAGTCCAACAAACACCCGATTTTTAACCAGGCGACCGATGTTCAAGAGCGGTGTTTTGTTTTGTAAGTTACGCTGGTGACGTTTGTGCCGATTGTCACAGCTCAAACTGAGTTGTGTTGAGAGCAGCTGTTCTCTCCTGCCAGAAAACGACTTTTAGTGTAGCTGTATTGTTGTCTGGGTGGAAACAGTAGAACTTATACATGCTGTAAAGTACCAGAAACAGGTTGTGATAAAGGGAAGGGAAAATGTATGAGAATTTGTCATAAATCAGGAGACAGACTTATGGGAGAATTGTGACCCTGGGAAAATCGGAAGGGTTGGCGAGTATGCAACATGACCCTCACCTTTCACACTGTATCGACTCCTCACGAACCTCCAGAGTAAAGAAGGAAACAAGGTAGTGTGGATGACAGGTTGATGAGAGGAAGAAAAGAGAGTTGAGGGAAGAAGATGAAGGCAAGGAGAAGAAAGAAAACAACACACACACACATACACACACTCTGTGGCCTGACACTGTTGACCCTAACCTCCGAGCAAAGCAGCGAGCTGGTCTGATCTGTGCTTCAGTCCACACTCTCTCCCTGCAGAGCTGCCTGGGTAACACAAATCATGACTCTCTGTTAGTGCTCCGAGTCCAGCCATGCAGATAATGTAAGGAAGTAACTCGGGAACACACACACAGATTCACACACGCCAGTGAATTTCCTAACAGCCGTGTTTTAAAGGACAAGGCCGGTGGGACAGTCAGTGAGCAAGAATCAATGAGGAGGCTGGGACTCCCCGTGTGTCTCAGAGCTACATGCACTCATGTATGTGGACCTACGTGTGTGTGTGTGTGTGTGTGTGTGTGTGTGTGTGTGTGTGTGTGTGTGTGTGTGTTTTGTCTTTCGGTATGCCACTGTGTGTATTATTGTGTACCAGCTGGTAGAAATGTCTTCTACTAGAGGCTGAATGACGGGCAGTAGCAGACTAGCGCCCCCTTGTGAATGGCTGAACTGCTTGGAAACGAATAATGGAAAAGTTGGATTTTCGCAAACTAAGTGTCAAAAAAGCAGCATCAGAAGAACTCTGATTTTTGTTTAGTTTACGACCAGCTAGGGCTGTCCTCGACCAAAAAATTCTTAGCCAACTAACACTCATAGGATTTTGGCGACTATCTGTAAAACTGAGTTTCTCCGCAAAGAATCACAAAACAGCACCACTTTAAATCTGGTGTTTACCAGAGATGGGCAAAAAAGTTTCTTGGAAATAGGTCATTCAGCATTAAAAAAAACATTAAAAATGACTAATAGACTGAAGAAATCCTACTCGACTGGGACCAAATCAACCAATTACTCGACTAATCCACTAAGAAGAGGCAGTCCTACAACCAACATTACGAAATTTGTGTAATTTTTGGGTTCAGTGTTACCCCAATGATGTTATGTTCCTGGTCCTGTTTCAACTGTTTATCAGTTTATCAGTTATTTAGATGCCTCAAAACTTCAATCAAGTCAATACATGTCAGTGTAATTTGGTGAAACATCAAGCCACAGGCCAAGAATCAACACAGTCATAGTGTTTCTGGACCCTTACAAATTTATATCCTATTTTTATCCTCCTTTTAGCTCTCTTTTGGTCTCCACCAACTTCTTAGGAACATTTCTGTGTAAAGCTATGTTTGGCTGCTAAATGTTGCACTTTCTTTTCCAGCTTGTTTCTATCTTCATCTGTCGTTTATCCTGGGGTCATACTACAATTAGACGGTTTTCTCATTAAATGCTGCACTTGAAAAATTATTGTAAAATTCGTATACATATCTGTCATGATTGTCTAACTGTTTCGACGCCGATTTGAATCCAGGTGCACATGTAAAGAATTGTTAACTGATTCTGATATTAAAAATAATAATAAAATTGGAGGACTGTGAAGCCTTGGCTGATATAGAGCCTCTTTGCTGTATGGTTTAGTCTGTGTTTTGTGTAAATATAAAATATGAATGCACCTATCATCACGTCAACATGTTTAAGGTGTTTTTCTCCACTGTTGGCATTTTGACTTTAACCCATACTGGTCAAGTTGCTGTTTTAACTGTCAAAACTGATTGAATTTTGGTTTGCCAACATGTGTGAAGTGCTGCTCGGATGTCCAGGTAGTTTTCTAAGGTTAAAGCTGAAAACACAAATGCACAAATGCATGATGAAAAAGCATACAGCCAACCTTACTGTACTCGTGTCCCCACAGACATGTCTCATGAGTGGACAGAACCGCCACATCTGTAGTGGAAAAGCAACAAAACAGTCAGTGACACACTTCAGTGGACACTACAGATAATGGCAGATCTCTCTGTGTGTCCCAGTGGGCCGGCTGAAAGACACTTCAGCCACTTTCAAAACATCCGAGTGTCCAGTTTGGGACAGCACAAACGTCTTCTTCAACACATGAATGCATTATTTTATTTTATGAGACCAGCCTGTATTAACAGGTTACAGCCATGCAGATACCACTAGCCAACAGTTTTATGGGGACTATTTCATTTGGAGAAGTAGTTCCAGTGAAAACTGTTGATGCCGCCGAGATCTGTAGATCAGAACAGGATTTTCTGTTTCATTTTTGAAAGTGTATTTTCTTTTCAGTGCACCACAAACACAATCTCTTTTGTACTGAGGTGTAGGCTGAAATCTTGGAGACAACCTGCGCATGTAAAAACCAAATCTGCATGGCTAAGAGACTATGAACTCCGTCCCAGACAGAAGTATGTTTTGAACATGTTTTCGGGGGCTAAGGGGTCATTAAGCTCACTCTCAACCCCTGAACGACCACGTTAACTTTCAGCCACAGTAAAAAAACAAAAAAAAAACAGGAACAAAACCCCATCAAAACTGGAGGTAAGATGTTTTTACTCCCCCACCACTCAGGACGAGATTACTCCATTAATGGACCTGCCTGCCTCTTTCTCTCTCTCTCTCTCGCCCCCACCTACACTCTTACAGTACTCTTCCACCTAGTGAATTATGAATGGAGGGGCCCCTTGTTTTTCTGTCTCTGGCCGGCCCGGTGTCCACTCAGTGCACTCTACTGTACATGCACACATCACATTTAAACACAGAGCAAAATGGGATGGAGTGAGGTACCAGATCGGATCGATCGGAGGTAAAGTTTGGGGCAGAGACACACACTTCAGAGTGATTGTAGTCGCCATTTTGCCAAAAAGGCACACTAATATGGGACGTCTGCGGGGGACAATAGAGACAGATAATGAGACAAAGATCAGGACTTTGTACAGTTCAGTCAAATCACGACATTTTTGTTTTACTTACTGCAGCGGTATCTGACCGTGGATACAGTTTCAGGTTGGCTAGGAGTTGAGATATCCACATTTAGCACTACTGGTCACACCTTGGCACAACAGAGAGGAGTGGAAAATAGTAAAAAAAAAAAGACATGTAATCCAAATTTAAGTCACAGTGTTGGTCTTGGCTGCAACAGGGCAAGAAGCACAAGCAGTGGGACGATCAGACAGATTTTAAACAAACCCCCAGGTTACCAATCTTATATGGAAGAGAAAATGAAGGTGAACAAAACTGTCCATTGGAAACATCCATCACCGTTTGCAGACCAACTTCATGGTTCAGTTTTGTCCTACTGTGCTGGCCTCATGTGCACACGGATGGGCGAATTCACAAAGAATGGAATGTGGCCATTGATTGCTCCATGAATTGTGCATCACTTGCAACCACTATCTGCCCCGTCTCAACATCCCATTCACAAAAGTGTGATATTGTTATAATGATATTACAGCGCAAACTTGCCCATAAAGTTTTGTAACATTTGTGGAGTAACATTGCCCCTTTTATATGTCTGATTGTAATTATCCATGTGGCAAAGCATGTGAAATAATGTAAAATTGTTGACCAAACATTTCCAATAACTCCAGGGTGTTGTATATTCCAAAAGTCAACATTTATTGAAATAAGATAGATGTAATAGTTTCCAGAATTCACATCATGTTTTTATCTTATAGAATATTCAGCTTCAATCCCTATTGGTTGGCGTTTAGCCTTTCAAAAACAACATTTTCACTGCAGTCAAAAACTGTTTGCTCTCCCGCTCGGGTCCGTGTTCGTTGGTGTCCCGTGTTCACATTGTCGAGACACATTTTCACTGTACAAACGTAGTAGTTTTAAGCCACACCATGTTGTTTTTCTCTAAACATAACTAAGTGGTTTTGTTGCCTAAACCTAAGAAAGTGTTTTTGTTAAATTCACAACATTAAGCACGTGTTTACTGTGACCAGAAAGTGGCGCTGAGGGGTCTGACAAAGCGTCAGTATGTGACAAGTTGGGATGAGAACGTGTTGAAATAACACAAGATACAGAAACACCCAAGACTTAATAAACCAGAGTTTAAATTTAAGGGGAATTTTACAAACATGATTAACAAAAATCCAGTCAGCCAGACGGACCAACAACAGGCAGAGAGATAGATGGACATAGAGAACCCAATAAGATGGCGCCTCATTGGCCGCTATTATGTTGTTTCAAGTGACTCAAAGTGTCCTCCTTTAACGAGGCCTCGGCAGCGCTAATGATGAGCCGCAGACATAATTAGCCTCATTAGAAGGACTTTCAAAGTGTTTAGATTAGCTTAATTAGCTTTGGTATGTAGCGTCTGTGTGTGAGTCTCACACACACACACTAATACACGTGCACACTCAGTCCTTGTAGACCCGGCCTCAAGCTATTGCACTCACAAAAAGCTGCTGGTTTTAAAAGTTAAATGCCACTGTGTAAATATATTTCCAGGGGATATCCAGGGAATAATCAAGTTTTAATTTAGCTGCTAATCTACAGTCGCCGCGGTGCTCGGCTGCCTCCCTGAAGTGATTTGAAAGAGAAGAAGAGAGAAAGAGAGCTGAAAACCCTACAAGGAAATAGCTTGAAAAATCACTATCAGAGCTTTCTCAGCTTTTCTGTCCCGGGGATATCTGTACATATGTGGAATTACAATAAGGGTAAAAATCAGAAAGAGACGGGGGGAAAGCTATGAGAGAGGGAAGATTTTGAAGATTTTTGCCTGCAGAAGTGCGTCTCCCTCCCTCGTTAACTACAGCAAAGTTGATGCAATAGCACATTAAGTCAGTCAATGGACTTTATCAACGCCAGCATCCATTAATAGACAACAGCCGGCAGCACAAAGCTGCAGTGAGAAAAAGGCTTCACTCATAGATTTGGTAGAAGTTGATGTTCTTGTGTTTTTATTATTTCCAGAATGAGAAAAAGAAAAAAGAAATTATCTTTTTGTTTTTATTCACGTCGAACAAAACAGGATTTAATCCTTTTCACATCACAAATGAGCTGAATTCTTACGTTAAGGCGTTCATCCAGGAGACCGCTGTTCGTGTACCGTGTTCACAATGTCAAGTCGCATTTTCACTGTGCATACATATTAATTTTAAGCCCAACCATGTTGTTTTGTTCTAAATCTAACTAGTTTAAACCTAGTGTTTTTGTTTAATTCACAACACTTAGCATGTTTACTGCGACTGTAAAGTGCCGCAGAGGGGTCTGACAAAGCGCCATTATGTGACAAGTTGGAATGAGAACTGTTGTCATGTCAGGACACACCACTGTCCTATTTCACAGCATTGATGCACGTTAACTCTCCAGAAAAGCAGCAATTTGATCACATTTGCAGCCAGAATCGGTACATCACTTTCTACAGTAGGCGCAGCATATATATACCCCGTTACTTCAGTCTGTACGGCAGATGTTACACTGGTGTATGTTGCACGTTAGACTCAAACTATGACTTTAGACTTTGATGATGGAATTCTTAATGTGAAACATTTTTAGATATCTGTGGCACTACAAACCTAAAGGTTGTTTAAATACATGCCAGAAGTCCAGATTCCTTCTCAGTACATAATCATTAAAAAAACACAACATAAGCCCTTCTGCAATGCATTACAAGTGTGCTGTAAACTTACAAAAATACAGTTTCCACATAGTAGCTCTAAGCCTGGACACTTCCATACAGTATGCCTATGGCATTTTACAGCGTAGCGGCTAGCGGACTTTAATTAGTTAGTCAGTAACTTTTCCTTCATAGCTCTTTTGCTCTAACTTGGTTTAACATTAAGTCACTGCATCCCCCTACAGAACAACACCACGTTGATTTTAGCCTCCATGCACGTAGTTTCAGTTAGCTGACTGACGAATGCTTCTCTCCACGCAGAGGAGAGGAGAGAAACTAGCGTGACAGTAAAGGGTCACTGCATCGGTGCAGAATCGCTCACGTCCTCATCGCGGTGCATATACAATCAAGAAATCTTCACACCTCTATATTATATACACCTTTACTATCCCGATTTTACATTCATATTACACACTGTACACTAACTGTATATAAAAAAACAACTCTTAGTCGATTTAAAATGAAAAGATTTCTTAAATTCATTTAAAACATCTTTAATAACATGTAAACGGTGAACACATAGCCTCACAAACAACACACTTAATGTGTAATATACAATCGTGTGTGTTCCGGTGACGAACACGTTACAAATTGCACCTTTAAAAGATATTTAAAGTAACCTGAACATGATCAGCAGAGCCCTCCCAGGCCCTGTGAACTCCTGCTGCTCTGATTAATAGTTGCTTTAATGGGATTAATGACGGCCCTGATAGTAATGAGGAAATACTATTAGCATAAGGCGGCTGCTGTTTGGCTGATTCAAGGCTCCTGGATGGTGGCTGGTTGCTTAGGAATGCAGAAATCAAAGACAGTGGGTGAACAGGGGTGTGTTCGGCGTGTGTGTGTGTGTGTGTGTGTGTGTGTGTGTGTGTGTGTGTGTGTGTGTGTGTGTGTTTTCAGCTCCTTAGAGGGACTCGGTGGGAAGGAGAGCGGAGCATCGCTGGAGAGACGATGCAGGGAGGGATGAAGAGATGAAGGTGAGGATGAAGATCCAAACGCTGCAAAAAATGTGGGGTAGAATTGCAAGCGAGTGATTTCATCATCAAGTGGCTTACCTTTTTGACTCGAGCACAATTTATTTTAATTATTACAGTTTCCTCAAGCTGTTTTTGCAGATTCAGTTGCACTTGAGAATGAGACAATTACAGTTGCTTTGCAGGAATTATATGAATGCTCCATTGTATCTTAATGTTTTGTCCACCCCATTTATATCAGTGAGGGTATAGGCTAAATACTATATAGAAAAAAGAGCACCACAAATTACAAACATCTCTCTAAAATAAAACTGAATATTATGACCTTCTTATTGCAAAGCAGTTGTATTATCTAGATGTGCGTGTGAGTGTATGGACACACTTGAGATGTTGAGCTTTATAAATAAATGTTGGCCAAATAAGAAGGTAACATGTAGCTGTTATACGACATCAAGAGGGTTAACATGATAGGAATGATTTGTATATATTCCATGAAATCAGTTCACAATTGGTAGTCCACGTAATCATGAACAAGGAAGTGAAAAGAGCGACAAAGGTCGTGTAGGGAGGAGGTCAGGGTGGTTCAAAAATCACTGGGCTTCCTCCCAGGAGACCGGCGTCCTTGTCCTGTGTGAAACCAGAAGTCAACGTTGATTTATTTGTCACAAAACTTCCCTACTTACATTTACGTAGTACGTAGTAATGTCACATCCTTAGTTACTTTAACCCAAACCACGATATTTTCCTAAACTTAAGTTGTTTCCTGTGAAGACAGAAGTTTATTTTGAAAACTGTTTGCATGCGGAAATTGACACATGTTGCTGGACATTCGTAGGAAAACGTACAAAAAAGAGGAATAACTTTTTCATAAGATAACATTCAAACTGTTTTAAGAGAACATGTCGATCTGATACAAATCTTTCCAGACTTCTAATCTTTAGCTCTACTTGTTTACACCACATCTATAATATGTGATGATTGGTCTCAACCGGACACTCATCCATAAAGATAGAGTCAGCAATTCTGGAGAAAGATTGTTGACATTTGAACTCAACACCCAAACAAATCCCCCTCCAGATTTACCATCCCTCTCGCTCCCGCTGCCTTCCTCTTTATAAATACACGGCCTTTCCTCTTTCCTGTGCACCAGCACCGACGCCCCCTGTTGCTGACTGGCTGGAATACGAGCCACTTTGTCTGTTTCCCATTTACAGAGCCAGGGCTGTGTATGAACACCGGATTGTTTTTTCAGCACACAACACTGAACGGACAGCTAGCGGACCGTGAAGAGATATTTGCTAAATTTGACAAACAGTGTAATAGATTAGAATCGCTGACTGCACCTATTAAGGGGTCGTAAACCAAAAAGGTTTGAGAGGAAGCGTTTCAGAGGAACAGTGGAAAGAAGACAAACCTGCTGTTAGTGATGCTGCGATGGGCTCCGCTAAAAAAATCTCGCTCATAACTTGACATTTTTTGCAGCATTCCCAGCCCGCGGTGAAGAGGCCAGGGGCTTCATTAGAGAGATCTGGAGGCCGACCCTATCAGCCTGGGGGC
>CAKALG010028258.1:0-22524 GCA_916700815.1 Helicolenus hilgendorfi | reverse complement strand
GCAGAAGACTTCGTAGCTCTGAGAATATCTAGTAAATGTAAAGTGGACGTTTGCACAGAAATAAATGCTGCAGCTCCTCCAGACCAGCAGAGGTTTTCCGTGTCTTGTGAAGTGACGGGGCTCTGCAGCGAGAAACGTTATCGTCTCTGACTGGGTGCCGGTGTCTTCCTCCGACCGCGGTCGGGAGGCCGAAGCAGGAAAAGCCAACACTAGGATCAGCACTGATTCATGGAGAGACCTTCGTCTGGTCAGCTAACATTACTGCCAAGCAGGTGAAATATAGAGTGATATTGTGGTTTTAGCTGACGTGTGTTGCCTCACTGTTTTGAGCGATGCTCGTTCAGGTATATTTAGAGCGAGCAAGCGCGAACCCGACGCTGACTTTCGTTGACTTAACGGCCACATGTGTTGCTGTTAACAAGCATTTCTGATTCTTACAAACAGTCCCTTTAAGTACTTATCATCACTGATTGTAAAGTTTATTCCATTTATTTTCAACAACAGCAATAAAACAAGTGATTGCCTGACAACATCGGCTGTTATGTTGCTTTACTTACCCCTAGACCACCTCTGGGTTGTAACAATAAGTAATAATAAAAAATATATATATTGAGTGAAAATGGAAATTATATATTGAAAGTATTTAAAAGGATAAGAAGTTGATTGACGATGTGTTTCTGAGAAGTATTTCCTTCCTCAGAGCACAAAAAGCATGAACAAGCCTGTGCGACGGGGCAACCTTTAAAGGATATGTATAGATCTTAAAATATTTCTCATATGCCCAAAAGGAGTTATTTTCTGTAAACGCTGCTCCTCTCAAAACATGTCTTCAATTTAAGTGGGACAAAATCCACTGTCCCGTTTTCTTGCAAAAAGGTGTTCTATAGTTCAGCTGAAGCTTATATGAGGCTTCAGCAGTTTGAGTTCAAATGGATATCTTCCGAATTTGGAGCCTTTTAACACTAAACTCCCCCTTTATGTATCCCAGACAGTGTGTCCTTGCTGAAGTGCACAAGAGAGATACTGCCACAAAGAGGACATTTTGCACTAAAAAGACTAACTTTGGACTATACTTTTCTTATTTTGTCTGATTCAGATATGCTGAATATTAGCTGACTACTGGAGGGTACTTTTGCACAGAATGAGGTGTATAGATTGTGACCCTCATCACTTACATTGGAGATGCATAATGAAGGGATATCTTTATGACCCATGTGAATGAGAGAAACATGTTCATTGTTTTAAGACAGACAACAACCAACATAAATAAATTAATAAATTACTCAATAAATTAATAAATAATGTTATTAAATATAGCAAAAAATATGTAGCCATTAATTAATTAATTGATAAAATGTGACATAAATAGATATATGTGTTTGAATTTCTATCTTTGTTTATTTATCCTTGCTTTAATTTGTTATTTATTCACTCTTTTGTTTGATTTTCCATTTTATTTATTTATGTATTTATTTTTTATCAACTTTTGAATTTATACATTTATTTCCGCATTTATTTTGATTCATTCATTTATTATTTATTTACTTTTTTACTTTATGACTTATTACTTTATAAGTTCCAGTGTTTATTTTATATTTATTTTGAATTGCATTATGTATTTATTCATGCATTTATTGATTTATTTCTGCATGACTTTTCCTTTGCATTTCAACCCTTATTTATTTCCTCAAACTTATTTATTTCTGTATTCTTTCCTTTATTTTATCGCTCCAAACTTACGCTAAATTTTGGCTAGGAAAAAATAGCATGGCCATTTTCAAAGGGGTCCCTTGACCTCTGACCTCAACAAATGTGAAGGAAAATGGGTTCTATGGGTACCCACGAGTCTCCCCTTCACAGACATGCCCACTTTATGATAATCACATGCGGTTTGGGGTAAGTCATAGTCATCCTCTTCTATTTGTTCTGTTGTTGTTGTTGTTATCAAGCTATATATATGAACCTAATTTGTGGATGAAATTATCATCCAAAGTTCTTTATTTGGCTAAATCTCAAACATCAGCCTTCATAAGCCCACAACACACAAAGAAGAACACCCTGGGACTACTAATTGAGCTGCTGGAGAGTTAACTTATTTGCCCAAATGAAATTCTCGTGTCAGTTAGGGTCGCTGGTGGAAAATCTCCACAGAGGAGGATAATTGAGTCTGAAGAGCCCGAATTCAGCAGTGTCTCCTAAACACCAGCCTGGAGGCAGCTCTTCATCCAGGGAAAACCACAATCAACCAACATTCAATCATTTCCCTCCCCCATCCCTTTGGTATCCTTTCGGCATAAAGCAATCACACAGCTGCCGAGGCTATGGCAGTGCACTTACATCACCTTTCAGGATTCTCGGGTATTAAAGTTCACATTTTTCAAACGGTGATCTCTTGCAGCCATTTGAAGTCACAGAGCTGAAAAATTAACCGGTCCAAGCTTCAGAATACATAACACGTGGGATTGAAATTTCAGTGTGAGTGCAACAGTGACCTAATTCAGCTGCAATGTTATGAATGACTGCACTTTATTATCTCTGTTTCATGTTCTACTAGCACAAAAAGAATAACAGGGGGGTTTAAAAGGTGAGTGTGATATAGAGTACATTGAAAAGAAAAAAAAAACAGGACATTATCACCTCCAGAATCTCTCCTGATAGATTGTTTGGACAGGTTCTGCACTTTCAGAGTTGTGCCTGTGTGTGTGTACGCGAGTGTGTGTCTGCCAACATGGACTCTATGGACTGTTTCTATTTTGAGAGTAATGGCTGCTGGATTCAGGAGGGCCTGTTTCCATCTAATCTCCTTGACTTCTAGACAGGCAATTTGGGACACAGAGATGTGTTATCAGAGGGCCACCTTGATGGCGTGCTCTGATACATGCTTACATCCTCGCTGCATTTCAGAGACGTCCCCACACACTCACCACCGCTACTACAGTCACATAATCATTAGCAGAAGCGGTGAAAGAAAGATAAATGAAAGCAAATTTGAATACATTTGTTCTTGCAGAGGAAGGTATAAACTACCACCAGTGGTGGAAAGTAACATTTACTCTATTATAACTGTTATACTTAAGTACGATTCTGAGTAACTTGTACTTTTCTTCATAATTGCTGATCATTTTATGGTACTTTATACCAGCTGCGTAGCTGTGGGTACCACCCAATCAGAAGGCTTCCTTTTTTTTGCTGGATCATCCAGTGAATAGCAGTCAGCGCTGTTTCAATTATCTGACTCCGACCATAAAGTGGTAGTGCATCTCACAGCAGCCCCCTAGAATTTTACTTTATCCATTTTAAATAAATACTCCTCTGTGTTTATTATCTACGTCAACCAGTTACATAAAAGTTATTACGAGTATGCATTTACGTTTTGCTGAATGTTACCAGATAACACTGGTCACTTGTTAAACGGAAACACCTGTACACCGAGGAACAGAAGCCTGAGGAGCAGGAGAAAGAAGAAGTTCGGCCATCGTTCTCAACTGTATATTGAAATGTGTTTGTGTTTTTGTGTGAGAGTGAGTGTCTTTGTCTTGTGAGGATCTCTGTTTCACATCTAGGTGCTCTCTCTCTGATTGGCTTTGAGGTGTGGGTTCGGTCTGGGGTGTGTCGGCTGCTGATTGGTCCAACCATCATCTATGCAGTTTAAAATGTTCAGGTAGTCTGACAGCAGTCTGACAGCAGCCTTGGTCTCTCCTCGGCCTCCAAACCTTTGTGTTAAAGCTGTGATCTACAGTTGAATCAGTAGCCTTGGTGCCATAGTTGGCTTCCTAATTGTGTAACTTGTTGTAAGTTTTCTTTGTTGCTAGAGATAGCTTTAGGAACTGTCATTGTGTTTGCTTGTTTATTTTGTTCAGGGTTAGTCAGATAATTTGGCCTTTGTTCACCCTGAGTTATATTGTTTCATCTTAACTTGATTTTTAGTGATAAATCTTTTTTTACTAAACTTAAAATTTTGTCCGGCAACTGTAGTTTTGAGACCGGAACGTTATTTTGCACTCCCACCTCCTTAGACTGGGGTGTAACAGGCCCCTCATCACCCTGATGTATTCATAACAAGGCCTACTGGTGAAAGACTCTTTTCAGCTGGCATCAGGGCATCACATTAGACTGAACTCTTTATCCCTGCTCACCTTTGAAAGGGACTATAAAGTAATTTCAGTGTTCAACACCAAGAAGCCCCGTCGTCTCCTGCTGGAATCATCAAAAGTAAGATCATTTACAATTATGGACTAATGCCCTTTTTCATTATTATTATTGTTTATTGGGTATAGTTTATGTACGGTGAACAAGTTGAATTTTATGCTGATGTTGCTGCCAGCTGTGTGTGTGAACATGTGGCCGCCGTGCCAGGCTATGCTATTTCTGTTTGTCTCGTTGGATCAGAATCAGCTTGATTGTCCAGGTATGAGTAGTAGACCTGCACACATATAGGCTACCAGGAATCTGACTCTGGTTATTTTGCTCTGATTGTACGACGGAAATAGA
Source organism: Helicolenus hilgendorfi (assembly GCA_916700815.1). Classification (NCBI taxonomy): domain Eukaryota; kingdom Metazoa; phylum Chordata; class Actinopteri; order Perciformes; family Sebastidae; genus Helicolenus; species Helicolenus hilgendorfi. Next base: position 18,033 of record CAKALG010028258.1, on the reverse strand, counting down.
AATGACAAAGCTGAACAAGAGCTGAGTGAGAAAAGAAGATAAATATACATGTCAGGTGCCTGTAACATTACCTCTGATGTTGATGTAGAAGGCTGGTAGGATTAAACGGTGGTGCATGGCTCCTATTTTGGTTCACGTATGGCTTTCAGAGTCTTAAAAGTAGATGTTTGGTCTTGGACGGGACAGGCCCACCTGATTTTCTCTGTGCCCATCATCACTGTGATTTCTGCCCACGCCACTGCTCATTATATGTCCGCTTGATGTCAAGGCAGGCCACTTCCAATAGAAGAAAGAGCAGAAGACAGAATAAGCGGGAATGCTCTGTTCCTACAGAAAAAGGCCTCATATTTTCATAAAATCCTTGTGAAAGCTACTTAAAGGTCCGATATCGTGCTCATTTTCAGGTTCACACTTGTATTTTGTGTTTCTACTAGAACATGTCTACATACTTTAATGTTTAAAAAAACCTTTATTTTCCTCATACTGTCTGCCTAAATATTCCTGTATCTACCCTGTCTGAAACGCTCCGTTTTAGTGCATTTCAACAGAATTGCAATGGAATTGCGTTGCTAGGCAACATTTTGGGTCCATGTTTACTTCCTGTCAGCTGATGTCATTCACATACACTGAAACAGGAAATAAACTGGGACACATTTAGAATATTTACATTTTAAAAGCGTGTAATAGTCTAAATATTGTATATTTGTGACATCACAAATGGACAGAAATCCAAACGGCTTGTTTCAAACGCACAATTTCTGAATACGGGCTGTTTGGATTTCTCCATATATTATGCGTTTTGATAGTTTAATAGTATCTATAAAGCACTTGAACCTGCTTTATAATATAAAAGACATGACAATCTCACTTTTTACAATATGGGACCTTTAAAGGTATAATATGCAGCATTTCCTTAAAAAAACTATGTATAGACTCATATATAAATAGTCCTTCTCAATAGTCACTTCTGCACCACTAGCAGTGTTTGGTGGTGTCAGAGACCCTGCAGCCCATCTGCCTGTAGTTTCTCTCTTTTCTTCTTATTTTGCTGTGTTCGGGACATTTCTGGGCGTCAGCAAATAGCATTTGGGCCCTGTGGGGCTGTAACCCCCAAAAAATAACAGTGAGCAGGGTGTGTCACTTAATATTTTTCTACTAATGTCATCCAACAATTTGATTATTGAGTGAGCACATACAAACCCTTCCATTTCCACTGAGTCCAAGGAGAATACTGGTGTCACCTTAATTTAACTATAGGCTTGGGCTTGAATGTTAAACCTTTAGCCAAAGAGAATATTGTCATTCAGCACTTAAAGTAAAACTTCCCGCTCATGAATGCAGAGGACATTTTTCCCAATCAGACGCTCACTTGTCTCACCTCTCTGTTGTTTCTCTCCCCGAGGAAACTTAATAAAGGTGATCAGTCTTAACTAATGGACCATTTGGAAGTGATGTGAGCAATTCTAGTAAAACGCAGTGGTTTTCCTCAGGCACATTTATAAAGCCAGGAGGGGCTGACAGCATTCGCAGCAGAAAATCAAGCCACGGGAGACATGTTGTTGTAGACCAATTAGTTGTGTCAAATTCAAGGAATGTCTGCATAACATCTCTGATGTTTCCCACTATCAGCCGTAGAATGCTGGTGGGAAACAGCAAAGAATAATACGTACGACTGGATATCAACAGTTGGCCAACGGTGGGGTAGAACTCAAATTTAGAAGATGACATTAAAATGCACAGGCATGCTCATAGAAACAGTGCATATGCCATTGCATCATTCGTCTCCACCAGATGCTGATTGAACTGAGAACACCCCTTGAAATGTACATTATGCAAAACAGAAAGCCTCAGCCGGGTGTGTATCCGCTTACTAAGTCTACAATGTCATTCTTTCCCACCATTTCCATTTCCTCCTCCCTGTGGATGGTACTCACGCTACTGCTTTCAAACTAGTGTGCTTTTTTCTCCCCTCGCATATTGTCAAGAACCATGTGGCAGACTGCAAAATGCATTGTAGAGGGCTGTTGTGTAATATTAACCGCTATGCAGTGACCAAACGTCTCACTGCGTGAGAGAAAGTAATGGAAATGTAATGTTAATAGCTCATTATCCTAAACACCTGATGCAGCATGGGGCATGGGGATGTGTTTTAAGTTTGAATATCTTAGTGGAACAGAATCCCTGAGGGGATTTTAAGAAAGAAACACCTCCCCGACGACTTGGAGACCGAGTGTTCCTTAATTATTATATAAACTGCACAGGGCCTTGGTAAATTCTACAGTAGAATAATTTCACCTCGCAACGGAACCAGTCGAATAATATCAGGCACATTTGCCAAATATGGACGACGCCTCGGGCCCTTCATGGTGAAATATTGGGATGGGTTTGATTTGCAAAGGAGAACAGTTGCACAGTGAATTTAAACTGGTTAAGCTGGCACACTCATCCGGCAGTTTATTACCTACTTAAAACTAATGCAGCCTAATTCAACAGTTTTATCGGTAACACTTTATTTGGATAGTCCGCCTGCAAATAGTTTACAGAGAATTTGTAATATTTCAAACAGCTTTTTAGATGAGATTCAACAATTCAACTGTTTTGCTTTGTCTGTAGAATGTGAACAGATTCTATAGAGTATATATTACAATTCATGAACATACTCAGACTAATTGAGATCAGTGGTTCCCAACCTGCGGTCCGGACCTCCCTTATAGGGGGCCGCCAAAGATTACAGCGGGTGCGCCAGGATTGGTCTGCTCTGAGATTGTCAAAATTAGATTTGCCACATGTATAACTAAGTCATGATAATACACTTACTGGATAATGTATGCAGTCCATACATGACATTTATACAAAACTTACTACTAAGTAAGCCACATTCTGTTTAAATCCGGTATTTGTGCACAGTTGCAGATAAAGATTAGGCTACACTAATATTATAAGTCTTATAGGCTACTATCTGTAGAATTGTTGCTGCATAGGATTGTTTCAGACTTGTGTGATCCAAACATTTCCAATAACGCCTTGTAAAGTCCAAAAATCAAAAGTTGTTGAAAAAATTAGATGTAATATTTTCCAAAATTCACAACATGTTTTTATCTGAGGACATATTCTGCTTCGATCCATATTTGTTGGCGTTTAGCCTTTCAAAAACTGATTTTTGTTTTTGTTTTACTGCGGTCAAAAAACTGCTTGCTCTCCCGCTTGCCACACACAAATAGAGGCAAGCACTGATGAGTTATATTAATTAAAGAAAGTACTTGAATTTTTGAAAAAAATACTAACTCGGGTGAAAAGTTGGTAGGGCGGCTCGGCTTTTCTTAGCTGATTTAGATGAACTACTGGTTCAAGATAATCTGTTAGCACCTTTAAGAGATTATTTTTAACTAAGTGTGTGTGATGTGTGGTTTAACAAAGTTCTAACCTTATCCCCATATAGTGGTGTTTACATCAGAATAAACACTAATACAAAAGGAAATATTACCATGGGTTATCATACTAAAATATTCTAACATCAGGAGAATAAAACTTATTTTGAAAGCAATCTTATCCTATTGGTGTCAGGGGGTCGCCATCATGTTTTATAGTGTGCAGGTGTGGAATGTATCTGCGTAGGCAAACCCTGATTGCAGTATGAATAAAAGCGAGATTGGGGTGAGGGATGTTCTTGCCACTTTGATTCACCTAGACGAACAGTTTAATGGATAACTCTATATTTATATATAAAATAGCCAGTAATTGTTTTTTTCTTTGCTTTACAGCATACCAGTGTTACAGTGAGGTCAAATAGGCTGTTTGGAATGTATCTTGGCTAAAAGGCCTTTGTTGCTGGGCCTGTGCATATGGGACCAATAAAGAGCATGCATTTGTTTGACTGTTTCACTTTTTACGCTTGGGAGATTCAACAAGTAACACAAGTCAGTCTTTAAAATCCACTAACACTCGACGAACAACTTTGAAGGCTTCAAGAGTTGCAGAAGTGACTGCTAGTTACTGGAGCGTTACTGGAGCGTTTACTAACAAGCAACACAGGCACAATAACTGTACATTACAAACAGGCCTACATTGATACATGACCACATACAGCCCAATTGTTCTCAAGTAAAACCATCGCATTATAACCATAGACTGTATATGACGTAGTCACCGTGATGTCACCCATTGGTTTGTGGAGTACGGTGTTGAAGCCTCGAGTTCAGCATTTTGGCCATTGCCATCTTGATTTGTGGCTGTCGCTCTTGGTTTTTGGCCGTCACCATCTTGTTTTTTTGGAACCAGAAGTGACACGAGAGGGTGGAGCTAAGTAAAACCGAATGTTAAATAAGACATTTTTAGGTACTATCCTGTCAATCACAAGGTAGCCACGCTCTAAAGCATCCCCTGCTTTATAGTCTATTTGACTCTAAATTGGGACCATAATTTACTAAATGAATATCATGCTGTATTGGAGAAGACTTGAAACTATCAATTGAGACCATAAACTCATGTTTACAATGTTTACCTCCGTTTTTGCAACCAGAGGAGTCGCCCCCTGCTGGCCATTAGAAAAGAATGTAGGTTTAAGGCACTTCTGCATTGGCTTCACTTTTCAGAACAGGAAGTTGCTGCCTGATAATGACCTATAAATAACAACGCCTCCAAATGTTTCCCTTTCTTTTACTGTAAAGTATAAGAACATTCTGAAAAATGTTCACCTTTTAATGAACAATCCATTTACAAAACAGATGAACAGCCTGAGATGTCTCGTTGATGTCTCAGTTATGACTAAAAACAGAATCTATTGTCAGTTGTCTTTGCAAGTTCTTGCATTTTTCACCATGATGAGTCTGATGGTGACGCCGAATATTATATTCTTTGAGCACTTACCTCTGTGAAGAAATACAAACTGGCCCATTTTTTTTCTTGGAAAACCTGACGCTGTGTCCACTTTTCTCATTTTCGAGAAAGACATTTTCCAAGAGCGTCAGCAAATTCTTGTTAGCTTATGATTTCTATTTGGTTTAATGCATTTGAGATCCGATTTGTTGGCTTCCTCTGTGGCTTAACAAAGTTCTAACCCCATCCCCATATACTTGTGTTTACATCTGAATAAACACTAATACAAAAGCAAATATAACAGAGGGTTATCATACTAAAATATTCTAACATCAGACTTACTTGGTCCTCATCCACATTCACCGCTGCTCTCTCTCTATCTTGCTTCACCACTCACTTCCCACATACGCACACACTCTACACACTGGCCCTTCTATTCTCCAATGGACCTGCGCTACTCTTACAACAACTGGCTCTAGATTGGGCCATTTGTGTTTTTGCGTCGTCCACAGTAGTTCTCCATACGCGCTCGGCACACGGCAGAAGTTTCCATTGGTTGCAATTTGCAACCACGCTGCTAGATGTCGCCAAATCCTGGATACTGGATACCAGTGATATGTGGAAATGTTAAACTACAGTCTACATCGTAATCTACATATTATGCAAAGTTTTTTGTAGATGTCTATTTTTCTGTGCTACAGTATTTTAGTTTGACCTCTCAAACAACTAACCTCTGTCCTCTTCCTGTTAGAGGAAGAAGAGGTGAGCTACAGGCCTGGTTTCAGTATCGATGTCTCTGGACTTGCTGCTTACAGTCCCAAGGGAACAGCCCTACACCGCTGCTCCAGATGGCCGGTGCAGCTGCACAAAATATAATATTCTATTTTGCCCTTATATGGTCCATTTGCACAAGGACCTTCACTTTAATGTGATTAATTCTAATCCATGCAGGTAGAGGCGAGCTGCTGGTGGAACGGATGCTGCATCTATATTGCAAACAAAGCTGCTGTAAATCAGTTCTCTCTGCCTTACATCTGTGTGGTGCCAGTCACGTCTAATGTAGCTCTGGCTGAGCCTCGCAGTTTTGCTCCACGGTTGTTTATGGCTGTTGGTGTCAACGGAACTGTGGTCTGACTGTTTGTTAAATAAAACATACTGCTCAGGAGGGAACTCGTTAGTGCCAGCTTCTCTCTCTCTCTCTTTCTCTCTCTCTCTCACACACACACACACACACACACACACACACTCTAACTGTCAGATATATGTATGAACACAGACACATTCACACCAGATTAGTGCCATGGGAAATGTTGAGTTGACCATTAGCATGAAAACCGGGGTTGAGAGCTGAATAAAACTCCGCCTGAGGTTAAAGTTCCGAGTTTATTCATGTGTCATCTGCCACATTGAACACGGAGTGTGAACATAAACAGGACATTCCTATGTGCAAAGGCTTGGCCTGAGTCACTTCCTATGGGCCTGCATTAGCATAGGACATTGCATGAGAGACATTAAACTTATAGCATCCGTGTGCACGTCATTGAGGAAGCCCGAGATCAGCTCTGATGGTTGGTTTCTATGCTCATTGCTCAAATAGCAGTGATTTAACCCCTTTAATCCCTTTTAACGCTAGCGGGCGTACACATGTTTATGAAACTACAAAACCTAAGGAATCCATCGGTACCCATCGTGTCATGCTAGCTTGTCCGGAAGGACACAAATTGGGTATCACTGTAAAGCTGAGACTCACGTGGATCCAATGAGCCCAACTGTATTCATGTGTGATGATGTTAGTCCCCATAGTAGCCATTTCATTGTATTGAGACCATTTTTTTAAACGTGACCTCACTGAATAAAATGACCCATGGTGACCTCTAGGATAATCACAGCCTCATGAAACTTTACAGCCACAAACTAGACACCTAGAGCATTCAGAGGATGTATGGCTTTCTTAGGTAGATTGACAATAAGAGGGTTTCTGAGCAGTTTACACATCAGAAGTGCTCGCCATCAAATCATCGAAAAATGCATTTATTGCAGAAATTTCCAAATGTCAAACGTTTTTGGTTTTGGTAAGGGGTTAAACATTAATTCAAGCTTAGTACTACCATCTTCTCCATCAGAGCATTTAGAGCTCTTTTTAGGAGCTCAAACGTATTTGTTAAAAACCCTCCAGGAGCTTTGAATTATAGTCTTCTCAGCTTTTGTGAGATTGCACGTCTAAATATGACCAGGCACACAAGCACTTTGTCCAAGATAGACATGCCTTTTACACCACTTAAAGCTGCAGTGGGTAGAAATAGAGCAAATTAATTAAAAAATATATGAATTATTATTAATTAATTATTATCTTTTATAAAATGGTCACTATATCCTGACAGTAGTGCATGAGACAGGTAATCTTTAAAAAACTATTTGTCCTCTGTGTCCTCCGGTGCTCCTAATGGCATCAGCAAGATTTCACAGACCGGAGGGAAAACAACCGATCAGAGCCAAGCTGGAGTCAATGAGAGCCGGCAGACAATCACCCGTGAATTCGGATCAAATGGTCAAACTAGGCAGCGCTGATCAAATATGAATCAATATTATGTTACTGTAATGCCTATTTCTCTCCTCAAATGTTTTCAGAAACATCTTGTGGTGTACTTTTTAGCTGTAAAATGAGACATTTTGTGACCCGGCAGCCATGTTGAGAACAGTTGAGGAAATACCAAGCACCACCCACCAGCCGGAGCACAGCCAATAAGAACGAGCTGCGATTACTAACAATAGCCATGTTCGTTGTTTAAGTTCATAGTGATCATTTTGGGGGAGTGGCTTTGGAGGGAGGTCTGAAGGGACAGACTATCAGTGTACCAACTTTTGGAGCTAGTGGTGCAGGCTACTCTCATTGGAAAAGATTTGGCAACCGTGGGATGGGTTTTTATATTTGATAACTTTTAAAATCTAATGTGCTCTTGCTAGTTTCTCAACATTACCAACACCAGCTTTAAGCTCTGTCTACAAAATGCTGCATGAGGCTTGCCCCAAACTGAATTGTCAGCTTGCGTGTCAGGAACACAAAGTACCACATATCCCAACAGAATAACAAACATTGAATACAGACAAGCTGTGTGAAAGATGTGCTTGTCTAGCATGCCTGAATCCAAATGAAAAAGTTATTACTACATGCTGCTGACACTCAATTTAAGACGTTTTTTTCTGCCCATGCAGTCAGAGAGGTACTGTGCTCATAAATGTAATTCACAAACAGACTAAAGAATTTGTCTACATCTGGACAATACTTGACTTTTTCACAACAGTAAAAGCCCGAAAAAAAGTACAAGTACTGGAAGAGACTTCTTTACGGGAGCAGCCTTGGCTAGACACTGAGTCCAACAACTATTGAATATTACCACAGAACTAAGAGTGAATAAAACAGCTCAGGGATATGTGTAGACAATGCAGACGCTCTTCTTCTTGCCTCCCTTCTGCATAAAGTGTGTATCATACTTTTCCTGAACTTTTAAAGTGCGCTGGTGTAATGCAATTTTACAGTACAGGCAACCAAAGTTTCGTACGAAAAAGGTGCAAGAACAATTTTGCTACACTAAGGTGTTATCGTCCTGCCCACAGTCAGCAAACTGCCACCGTCGAAACCCTTCTTAATTAAACTCAACAAAAACCTCAGCATTCAACTCACTAACAAAGGACTCAACTGCCAATGACAAGGGAAACAAAAGAATAAAAGAAAAGCCAAACTATACTAACAACTCCTTCTAACCCGCCTTCCAAACCAGCACACTTGCTTGAGTCCCACGAGTCCAATTAGCCACAGCATTTTCATATGTTGCAGGATGATTACACTGCCACTCAGCCCAACCTCAATCAGAAAAGTGAAGCTCAAAGGAAAAGACCTGGGTTGAAACAAGTACAACCGTATAAAAAGAGAAACCACAGTGCTGTCAATCTGAATAAGGCGATAATGTTGCTTAACTGAGCTCTGAAATGTGTCCAGCAGAGAATGACTTGCATCTAAATGGTAATATATTCATATTAACAAGTTGTCATACGTAAATGACAAATTCAAATTCAAACGAACAGATTCAAATGAGTATTTTTGGATCCGTCACCACTGTGGTTGAGGCAACTAACACTAGTAGGATAAGATTAGGGGAAAACGAAGACATGCTGCAAAAGGTCGCTCGTTAAAATGTTGACGTAGAGGTAACTGATGCAAAAATACTCATGTGAATTGTATTTGTAATGGTCATTAGCTGATGTTTTGGAGGACAATGACAAAGGTTGTCATTATGCCGATTGGCAACACATTCTCACTCCCAACTCGTCAAATACCGCCGGTTGGTCAGTGGCACTCGGCATTGGAGACTGATGCACGGGGTACCCTTCTTGCGTTACTTTTGGACAGATCAGGGACGGCGTGTCAATATACATTTGTTACATGCATAGTGTCCTTTCAAAATAAACTTCTGTTTTCACAGGAAGTTAGGTTTAGGCAACACAACCACTTAGCGACTCATGAGACAGAGGATACCGACGAGTCACGTGACTGAAGTCACGAAGACTGAAGACAAAATAAGTCAACGTTACTTACACGAACAGCGGAAAGTCTTGTGTTTGTTTGACCCATCCACTTCAACCTCCCACACCGCCCTTAGCGGACTCTCACGCTATTAATACTACGTCACTTGCAACGCCGCGGATTGGGTTCACATTGGAGTTAGTTGCAAACCCGGTTCATCACATACTGTCGTTAAAGGGTGATCTTGTGCGTCGGTTTCCGATGCCAAGGGGCACTTACCAAACGGCGGTATTTGACGAGTTGGGAGTGAGAATGGGTTGCGATAAGCGGATGATCAAACATTTACTGTGACCTCCTGCAAAGGAATTTTGCAATCTGTGGAATTGCTTGAGTAGAAGAAGAGAGCAAGCAGCCAAGCCGGCTCTAGCCCTTTTGGTGCCCTAGGAGAAATTTGGGTTTGGAGCCCCAAATTCAAATATAAAAAATATTGTTATTATTTTAGAGGGTGTGACCACCGCCCCACAGAAAGTGGCACCCTAGGTGGCCGCCTTTATTCCCTATGCCTAAAGCTGGCCCTGATGAGGAACTGTCCTTATTCGCACAACCACATGGGGTCTCATTAACAAAAAAATGGTGCATCTGTATCTGTTCTTCTTCTTCCTCTGAATGATGTTGGAGACTTTTGATAAACATAATTTAAAAAAAGTTTCCAACATCAACAGTCCAAGCTAATGGAACTGCGTCACAGTTTGGCCAATTCCCCTAAAATCCTAAATGTCCTAGACTTCAGCGCCCATCCCGGGGAGGACGTTCGGGTAGTTCATAATCCTGCCAGCACATGAATGCGTAATGAGGCAGGCACTGTTTGGGCTTAGAGGTGTTGTGTGACAATATAACTGCACTCTTTGTTTGTAACAGGTGAAAGAAACACATACATAACATACGTTTCACTTTGGGGGCAGCCTATAGCCCTGCGGAGTGAACGGCATCATGCTATTAGTCTTATTTACTTTTAATGTGACAGAGACAGAGAACACAGCGCAGCCGCCTTTTATTACAGAGCCTTGAGAAATTGGGGGTCATGCATCACTTTCCTTCCCTTTTCTCCTCTCTCTCTGTCTATCTTCTCCGTTGTTTCTCCCTCGATCCATCTATCAATTTTGCTCCTTTCAGTGCTGAGAGGATACATTATCTTAAGTTCACACATGGCACCAAGAAGCCTCCTCTCCCCTCATAACCCTACCCCTTTTATCCGTCTCCATTTTCTACCATAACTCACTTAAAGGTGGCATCTCCAAGTCGACAAATGGAAGAGATTTAATTGGAAAGTGTTACAGGGGAGGTGGGGCTGTTTATTGTCTGCTATGGCGGCTGGAGGAGAGACACCCACCGTGATGGAGTTTGGAAGGACTGACTTTGCAGAACAGACTGCAGATGCTTTGCCTGGAGGTGAAGCTGCTGCTGCAGAAGACAAGTTACTGTGAAATGCAGCCGAGGAGGTGGGAAAGGCCACCGAGCGTGGCTAATGTCTCCAACACCACCCCCACCCTCCACCAAACCTCGACCGGACACCATAATAAATGTTATAATATTTTGACTCTTATATTATTCATCATATTCTCTCGGCTAAATTATTTATCAACGCATTCCCAGCTAAAGTGAGAGGAAATTGATGATCCAAAGCTTTCACGCATGCTGGATTATGGAGCCAGCGGAGCTCGAGGCTGTTAAGGAACGGGTACCCAAAGTCTACTCACGCTTTCAGCATTTCAAATCTTTCTTACCGCAAGGCGAAGATGAAATCCATAACATTATGCTTTTTTTTTTTTCTCATGTAGATTTGACTTCTGTCATCACCAACATCAAGGTAAGACTGTAGCACACTGATGTGTTGCAGTTGTAGGCACAAGACTGAATGATGAGTGCTGTTTATAATCACACCAGATGTAAACAACCTTGATTGTATTAGGGGTATGTCCGATGGAACAGGTGGAAAATGCTTTTGTCTTTTTTTCCGCTGCTAAAAAAAAATAATTTTTTAGGCATATTTTTCTAAGTTTTTTTCTTCCTGTCTGAAAACAAGTGAAATGTGCTTGTTATTTTTAGGCAGATTTTTGGCAAACAGTTGAAAAAATTCAGTCTGATAGTTCTAATTTCATTTTCTTCCTGTGTGAATACAAGTGGAAAAAAAAAATCAAGCTGAGTTTTCTGAGTTATTTTTTTGCCTCTGTGTGAAAGCAGGTGAAAAAATGTTTGGTTGAAATTTCTATGTTTACTTCCGTACACTGTAACAAGAAATAAACTGGGACCCATTTGGAATGCATACGTTTACAACTGTGAATTGGTCTATTATTGTCTGTTTGCAAGTTATGCAACATTACTGTCATGTTTTTCTTTTGGCTAGAAATGTATTTTAATCTGCTCTAATCTCAATTTAAAAACAAAAAAAAAAATGTGTCCACCTGTTTTCACAGGTGTGGTAAATATGCCAAATATTTTCTTTTTCACTTGTTTTCACACAGGAAAAAAAGGAGCTTAGAATTTTTTTTACCACCCGTTTCAGAGGAAAAAAGGGACTTAAAAAGATTATCTTGGCAAAAATTTTTTTTGTTCCCCTGAGTCATAAACACAGGAGAGAAAATAATTTAGATCAGACTTAGAAAAATGAATCGGGGGGGCTCTGCAAACATCAGAGCTCGCAAGAGATGACACCTCCACTCAGAGCCTCGACTCCCCCGGTTCTCTCTTGCCTTCTGACAACACCGGTCCAACACCCTCCGTCCGTCCAACCACAACCCTGATTACTCACCTCATACTTTCATCCCTCTTCCCCTAACCCCTCCATCCCTCTACCCTCCATCCCTCATCCATCCCTCCTACATCATCATGGCTCCCGTCCATCTTCTATATGACATAAACTAATCTTAACCCATATCATTATACGCGTGGTCTTCGTTAGTGAATAGTCACTTAAAAGATTAGGGTCCAGGATGAAAAATACCTGAGTTCCCCTTTAAACAAAATGCCAGCTTTATAAAATTAGGTTTCAAAATAGTGGAAAAATAAGCAGTATTCTCTGGTGCAGACCATGCACACCAAAGCCGGCTAACTTCCGGTTAGCCCTAATAATTCAATTGTACGGCTCTTCTAGGAATGTTATCGGACCGAATCGATTACATTGTGATAGTGAAACGAGTCATTCGCTGCAGTTGTGACGCTCAAAACAACTCATCCAGCGTTTTTACAGCTGCAACAGTAGCGACGGAGTAGACTACAGCGGAGTGTATGACCTAGTTTAACTATCATAATGTGACTGTCAATAATCATCTATAATGTGTTTAGAAAACAAATCTGATTTTATACCCGGACTTTAAAGAGGTGAAGAGGGACTGCAAAACAATACTTTAAAAAGTTATTGTATGCATGTAGTGTCCACTCACTGCCATCCAGGCCTGCAGTTGTTTTCAGGTTAGTGCTGACCTCAGAGCAGCTTCCTGATGAGCTTCTGTCATGGTCATCCATCTCAGCATGGTGGCCTGAAGGTTCCACTGCTGCCATATTTCTGTGAAAGCTCCTCAAAATATCATCTTGAAGAATAGTAACTTATTGTCCATGTAAAGTTTATTTTTACAATACCACAGCCATCCTTTTTCAGTGTCTTTTTTATGAAATTTATTTTTAAATTGTACTTGAGTATATATGTAGATTTGTCACAGTGTTAGACACGGCTTAGTATGATGTGTCCACTAAATAGTAAAAAAAGACTGATATAATGGACCAGACAAGCAAACAAACATTGATAAAAGAAAAAAAGAGATGACAATTATTTCTGTCATTTATGCTATTTTCCAGGCATGATTAGGGTACTAGCATTTAACATGTGGTGTTATCTAATTCATAAGAGAATGCATTTAAGCATGATTAATTGACAATTATATCAATTAGAGCGTGTAAATGAAGATTGCAGGCGATTTAAGCTGTCAGAGCATGTCGGCGCTGAGACACTGATTTTAATTTGTGCAAAGTGGCAAATCTGGTCTGACTTGAGTTATTAGCACTGCAGGATGTGCACTCACGTACGCGGACATTGAGGTATCTGTTGTGCTTGTGTTTGTTCTGCCCTTTATGAGTATAAGGAACGCATTTAAATTTGGTCACTTTATGTATCTGACAAATAAAGTTGAAAAGTTACATATGTCTCTCCAGTCTGTGTCCCATAATATCAGCTTAAATTACACTATTCAGGTGCATTACCACCTCCTCCTGGACTGGAGTAGAGCTTATACCCTTATTTGCAAGTAGAAAAGAGTAATTGAAAGTGTCTTAAATGGCCAGTGTATATAATTTTGGGGATCTACTGGCAGAAATGGAATATGTTATTAATTAATGGTGTTTTCAGTAGTGTATAATTACAGCCCAGTCGCACAGCTGTTTGTGAAATAGTCAGAGTATTAAATTAATTGATTCATGTACATAGATTTTTATGATGGTCAGCACGAAATCAATTCGGATGTAATCCACATGATTGTGGCTTGGGGAAGTATAGAGCGCGGCGAACGCCGTGTAGGGACAAGGTTGCAGTGGAGGGATGGGTCAAAAAACACAAAGCCCTTCCACCCAGGAGACCGGTGTTTGTGTCCCGTGTGAAACCACAGATCTAAGTTGATTTATTACCTCCGCCAAGGCCGAAGGGCTGGGAAGGAGGTTATGTTTTCACTGCCGTTGGTTTGTTGGTTTGTTGGTTTATCCGTTTGGAGGATTACTCTAAAAGTCTGCGATGGTGATTTTGGTGGCGATCCGGATCATGATAAGCATTACACTCAGCCAGAAAATTAAGACCTCTGGGTATAACACATGTGCAGTGTAACTGATGACGCGTTGATGACGCATGACCCCGCCTCTTTCCTTCAGAGAGAAAGACAGAGAGAGAGCGGGGGGTGGTGGGGAACAACTGTAGATTTGGCATTTTTTCACATTAAAATCTGTGAAATTACAGTTGAGTTCAACCAAAGCACACTTGGTGATTGTTGGAAAGAGCAACGACGACGGTTCAGGTGAGTTTTATTTTGTTTCTGTCCAGTTTGAATGAAGTGTTTTACGATGCTCCGCTACGTACAGCTGATCTCAACATAAACAAAAATTCACGTGGATGATGGCGCAAGCTACACGGAAAGGGGGGGTCGGAGGTCTGCGCTCTCCGAGTGCCATTCTAGAGTGCAAATGTCTTCAGCTTGATGATTGTTTTTAGGAATTGTTCTCTGCTCTGAGAAGGTGCCAGCATTGCTCCTGCACAAGGGGGATTATTTTTCTTTCTTCACTAAGTCTCATCTGAAGCTTTCAGAAATTATCTTCAAATTTGCTTCCACTTGTGATCAGAACTTCAACTAAAGTTCTTACAAAGTTTTTTTTTTTTTTCCTTCTGACCTCTTAGACCCATAGCCATTTCAGCTGTTAAATGGAGTTTGTGCCTTGTTTGCGCTTCTCCTGCGGGTTATTGGTAGGCCGTCCACTTGGGCAGACTGGGAGCACCTGGGCCCAATGCTCCCAGTCACTACATACTGTATATCCCTACATACTAAGTCTTCCAGAGACTCTCTTCCATGCGCTTTGTTTGCGTCCTTTACCATTTTTCCCACCAATATCCGCACACCACACTTCCTACTCATCTGCTCACTGACACCACTCACTTAACTACCATCCACATCAATTTTGCAGTTGAATGTAAGTTTTTGTAAATAAATCAGTTTAATTAGCCGGTCACGTCAGACCTATAAATAGCTACTTAAGGAATATCCCTTCATGTAAATGAACTGGTGCATGAGCATGGAGGATTAGAACATGCACAATTAAAAATATATAAATAAACGTACATTTACACAAGTGAATTTAAGAGCCTTTTTATGCTTTCATTGGTTTTAATTTGTCTACATTTAAGAACTTCACTTTAGTTCAGGTAATGTTGAAAGCAAATTAGCTTTGGACACACTTTAGAATGTGATTAGTTAATCCTTAAATTCAAATACAAACAGAGAGCTCATTTTTGAGAGGTATTAAGGTTTCCATTTTTATGATAGTTAGTGTTTGAATTTCTTTTACATGACATTAATTTTGAAAATACATTGATGTAATTGGTTTTCATTTCAGCCCCTGAGGTAATAAATGCTTGATCATTTGAACAAAGGGAAGTGCAGATTTTCTTTCTTGCCGCCCTTGAGTGTATGTGGCGGAATGTGCTGATGAAGAAGTTGTCCAGGCAAAAAGCCGACGGAATGAAATGTGGGAAAGATTACAAAAACATTTCCATTCTACAACCGTAACCCGAGAGCTCTTCACAGTGCCGACTGTATTAACAGCTTTGATAAAGAACATAATAGACAGCTTTATTGTGTGGTACGGGAGGAAGTTTCATCGGTTTTCCTCTAAGGCACAATTAAAAAGACATCATATTGTCAAACAGAAGATTTTTAGCAAGCTCTGCCTGGTAGGTATACAGTATATACAGCTGAACAATGCTGATTATCAGTTTTCAGTGTCAGCACTTAGGCTCTTCACACTGCTTTTGAAATACTGTAACTCTGAGTGTGTGTGTGTGTGTGTGAGGGATTTTTCTTGTGCAATCCACTTTCAATTGCTCACATTTTCAGAAAAGGCACAGATCTTCAAAAATTTGGTGAGACAAGTGTAGTGCCCGTTCAGAGCGCGGCCGATTGCTTGGCCCCCGACAGGGAAGTGAAGGGGAAAAAATCAGAGGGGGGATGTTATTGAAACATTTTTATTCATGAAAATAAATCACAAACCACAGTTGGCCTATATAGATTTTTCTTGCAGCTGTTAAAGTAACATTTATAGAATAATTGTGAACTTTAATATAACAACTTAACCGCTGTATTTTTAGGAACTAGTGCAGTTCCTGTTTGGAGAGCGTGCCCGTACCTGATAAGTATGAAGTTAATTGGATGAACGGTTCTCGAGATATGCAAAGGGCAGTCCTAAATACATACACAGACAGACAGAGAATACTTCCTTTATAGATGGATGATGCTGCTATATCGTCACCTATTGGCCAAATGGCACCAAATCTGTCATGGTTACTCAGACATCATATCTATACAATGTGGTTTCAATAGCACAAAGCAAACTTTGAGTTCCAGCATCAACAATCCAAATTTTGGCTTTGTCGGAGATGTTGCTCAAAATTTGTAGCAAAAAATCTGATTTGGACAAAATTAAAAATGGCCGAAAAACGGTCTAGGGGCGTGGCTTATTTAGATACATTTGACTGGACCCACAATATCCAGGGAAAAAATAAATCTTTCTGAGACCTCTGGTTCAAAGGTTACAGGCCAAAACATAAAGTGCATTGCTATAGCGCCACCATCTGACCAAAATGCACCACATTTGACACTGCACTCCCTTGGGTCCCTAGCAATACAACTGCAGCGTGTGAAATCTTTTTTTTTATTGTTTTTTTTTTCAGACGAGGCAAAAGTCATCTTATAAAATGTAGAACAT
The DNA here is from genome assembly GCA_916700815.1 of Helicolenus hilgendorfi. NCBI lineage: Eukaryota > Metazoa > Chordata > Actinopteri > Perciformes > Sebastidae > Helicolenus > Helicolenus hilgendorfi. Next base: position 1,184 of record CAKALG010028258.1, on the reverse strand, counting down.
AACTCAGTGTCCGTGATATGAAATAAAAACAGAAAAAGGACCACCCCTTCCCCCCCAACCACCCCTATGTTGGTCCCGATTGCATTAAAAGGGAAAGAAAAAAAAAGGTAAGTAAATAAATACAAATAATAGTGATAAAATAAAATAATTAAAAAAGTAAGGAAATAGAAAATAAAATAAAAATAATAAAAGAGAAAAATAAAATACCAAATAATGGTTTTAGCTAAAAAGATCGGATGAATTGTTCTCAAGATATGTGAAGGACAAACGTACGCACATACAGAGATTCATTAGCAACATAGTACACAAAAGGAAAATATGTGGAAAGTAGTTCTGTGTCCTATTCTGTTACAGAATGTCACTTTAGCCATCTATCTATAACATAACATATCGATCTATAAACATAGAAACTAAGATCTTCTTCTAAAGAAACAAACACAAAGTTGTTTTTTGAGCTGCTACTTGAGCAAAAATCTATCAACGGTATAAATGTCACAAATGCAGATGGCAGTTTAACTGGTGCTGCAAAGCTGAGACCTCACAGTTTGATGGGATCATACCATAGATGTGCATTGATATCGGCTCTGTCGGTCACCTGACCCTCACTTTGCTCATAAAGGGAGCATAAATATTCTAAACATAGCGTACACTTAAACTGATGTTTTTAGGTGAGCCTTTCTTTTAGGTGACTTCAATAGGTTTTTCAAGCTGGCGACAGCTGGAGCCGCCTACTTTGAGCTTCAGAAACTCCTCTTCAGAAACTTTTGGGGGATGTCACGGAGACTACGTCCATATTTTATACCATCTATGATTTCTCCAAACCGGGGGGTGTGCTGAGCGCCATCTACTGTAGGTAATACACCGACTATGGAGAAGTACCTCATACAACACAACTTAAAAAAAACCAAACTATGCCTTAGCACAGCTGAGCTGTTGTTTTCACCAAGCTCATTTACATATTTTGCTTTAAAATCAGTAACCTCAATTAGTCATAACAGCTGTTGCAATCTTTTCATTGTATTTTAAGCCTCGATTGCATCATTTTTTTTTCCTTTTGTGAAATATAATTGAACTGGCAGCGTAGTGACTGATAGAATGAGCAGATGGAAATAGAACCTGTGTTTAGTCGGTATGTGTGTGCAGCGCCACCGCTTGGCACATGCGCATCTCGCGCTGTGCGTAGG
>CAKALG010028257.1:0-11835 GCA_916700815.1 Helicolenus hilgendorfi | reverse complement strand
ACGCGAACGTGCATATGCGAGCGCGCATGTGTCCCGACCCGGGAAATTTATACGCTTAAAAAGTTACAAACAGTCCCTTTAATCCTTCAAACAAGGAAAAGTTCTCAGTGTGAGATACATCTGTAAGTATGTGAGAGGCTGGCTGTTCATGAACTATGCTGAGGCATGTGCGCTTTGAAAATGATCTTTGATTCATCACAGGTTTATTTTGATTATCAACTGACACAACCACATATCTGCAGCTTTGTGTTTGTAGAAAAACATGCAAATCTCTTCGGCAGACTGCAGAACATGCACATGACAAAGGTACAGTATGTGAATTATGACACAAACAGACACAAAGCACAAGTTAGCTCTTCAAGACTTTTGACTGTTCAGTTAAAAAAAGTATATATTAAAAAGTCTGCGTAAAAGTTAATGTGAAATATTTGAGTGCACAGAGACATACAGAATTGACATACAGTACTGCCTCCAGGGAAGTAATGTCTGCCTACTACTAATACTACTACTACTACTACCTCCTACTTCAGTTACTAAGTGAACAATACAGAGCCCACTACTTATATAGTACAGTTTAACTGGCGAATATTATGACCCTGAGAGGGAGGCATCACCTCCTGCCCTGTCTGCTCTGTGGGGATTTCTTAGGGTCCTAACTGAGTCCGACTGCGAGGGAAATAATGAGGACGGTCAGACATACTGCAATACAACCTCCTATCAGGATCACCTTCTGGATGGGGGAATGGGAGGAGAAACAAGGGAGGCAAAGTGTCAGATAATGATTCTGTGGATGTGGAGAATGGGAAACAGAGGCAGGAGGAAAGACAGGAAGAGAAAGAAAGAAAGTGCTGGTGCACACGCTTTGATTAGAAATGGGGAAATAATCATGTAAATGACCCTTGTAGTAGATTGGGATCATAATTATGTATGAAATTCCTCTATATTTGATGCTATTATAGGTATAAACCAAGAGGTGGCAGAGCTGTTCCATTGTGGTGCAGGTTGTTAAATGAAGGAATGAAGGTAACTCAGTGAACAAGGCAAAAGTGAGCATGGCTCACATACTCCCGCTCACTGCTGGACCACTGCTAAAGCAGGGCCAAAGGTTTTGCCCTTTTGGAAGATTTCAACATTTTTGGGCAGCCTAGAATTCTAACCCCCAAAAGGCACAACTAGACCACACCGTCAATCATACGAAATTTTAAGTTCCTAAGTTAAATAGCTTTCGAGGTCTGCTCCGGAAACGGAAGTGTGACACGCGAACGGACGGAAGGACTATATAAGGCTATATACCCCCGACTACGTTGTCGCGGGGGGACAACGAACCCGTTTTATAGCCAGTTGTTCCCAGTTGATTTTGTCTGCTGTATCCCTCACAGCCCAGTCAGATGAGCTCAAGCACCCCTTCATCGACACCACTTGTGATGTTCCAAATGTGTGGATGTTATTTAACACTATTCATTATTTACATGCACACGTTGAACATTTCAATAATTTATTCATTACTTTTACTTATTTTGGCTTCTCTGCCTGCTCACTTACCAGATTTCACAAACTAGCAGCAGCAGCAGCAACTGATTCAGGTGTTTCATTTTTTTTTTTTTTTTTAGATATACACCCTGCAACTGCAATAGTATCCCCTGATTTTAAATCACTGCTGTTGAATGTGTCAAATCCACTCACGACACACATGCTCCTCATGCAGAATACATGCACACACCGATGACAGTTACACACTTCAATACATACATGCAATGCTTCAGTCACTTTCTCATTTGATAGCATGCTTGTGCACATGCATTGTTTTGTATATGCGACTCACCCTCCGGGCTTTACTCTGGTATTTAACCGCCTTCTTAGTGTCTGATACTGCCCTCTCCACATAGTCTACCGAGTGCTCCACATTGTACTCTATGCGGTCTATCATTTCCCCCTAGGAGAGGTTAGTTACAGAGGAGGTGTAGAAGACATGCCGTGACAGGAAGAAGAGAGAGAGAGACAGATGTGGAGGCAGGAGGAGGAGGAGGAGTGGATACAGATGGAGAGGAGGAGAGGGAACGGGGAGGAATAATGGGTGAGAATGAGAAGGAGAGAGAAGGGGAAGCAGAAAAGGAGAAAGGAAAGAGGAAATAATGAGTCATTTGGTAGAAAGTGTGCATCTTGCATCTCACCCGTCTGCTAGTCTTTTTGAACTTTTTGCATTTTGGGATGTTCTCCTTTGCCTGCTCCACATATTCATGGGCGTACAGCACACTTCGTTCGATGTTGTTCACCAGTTCACCCTGAAAAGAAAAACAAGAGACGCAGTCATTGCAGTGGTGGTGAGAGACACCAATAATTAGATTTCATAGATGTGTTTTAAGTAATAATCACAATGATGCGTAGTTATTATATGAGTATCTTAGAGAATAGGAAAGACTGAGGCTTTGAAAAAGATTATAATTCCTCTCTTTATTCATATACCTATCCATGTGTTCCTTCTCACAGACACTTTAATTTATGAAAGCAGCAGAAGTTATTAACCATGTTTAAATCAGCATTCATTAACAAATAAAGCCTAATATTTGACATTTAGCATTGACCCAAGATTGTTAAAATAAATAAATAAATAAATAAAGAAAGAAAGAATCAACCTTTTTTTTGCAGTGAGTATTAAGGTAAACTAGTGTATACAGGTTTTCATGCATCTACTGCAACAATGATTTAAGTATAAAAAGTGAAAAAACAGGAATTACAGGTAAATTACCTTTCTGTGTTAGGAGGCGAGCGCTGCTCTCTGTTCTCTAAAGCTTAGAGTCATTGAGGTGGTGACAACGTTGTGTGGAAAAAAGAGGGAAAAGAGAGTGCAAAGCTGAGAAAGGCAAAATTAACAAACAGACTCAAGTATAATCTTAAAAGATGTGGCACTCAAACAAAGGGTTAGTTAATTGAGTCATTTAGAGCATTTATAAGCGTGACAAGAGAATGAAAGTGAACGCACACAAAACTACAGTACTGAATTATTAGATATTTAAACAATTATCACTCCCACACTAAAATTATGCCTGCTATTTCATTGTGCTATAGTTCACATCACTTGCATGCAACACAATTTGTCATTCAGCATATTTTCTCATGCATGTGCTGTGCTCAAAATCCTTTTTGCATAATTCAGACGTAGTATTACGGAGTATTTTTAATGAGGGAAACAGTTAATCTCTTTGGGGGTTCAGCCCACACACTCATCCAGCCACAATATACAGGCAGACCTACAGATTTACCCGAAGCTCAACACTTGAATGAGAAGAGCAAAGGCAACTCTTACACTTGTGGATATTGTACGTACTGTATGTGGCTTTGAAGAAGCTATATAGTAAGGGAACTGCATATTGTCAGTGCAGTCGTGCTCACTGCATCCTGATAGAAGTACCTCGGCACAATGTACACTATTCAGCCTCTCTGCTCTCTAACACAATCTAATTTCTACTGCAGGGAAATGACACATTCTCAACAGTTCTCAACTTACAAAGCTAAAGCAGCTGTAAAAAATTGTTTGTTTGTAATTAGGGCTGTCAATCGATTCAAATATTTAAACGTGATTAATCGTGAATTAATCGCACATTTTTTATCTGTTCAAAATGTACCTTAAAGGGAGATTTGTCACGTATTTAATACTCTTATAAACATGGGAGAGGGCAAATATGCTTGCTTTATGCAAATGTATGTATATATTTATTACTGTAAATCAATTAACAACACAAAACAATGACAAATATTGTCCAGAAACCCTCACAGGTACCACACGCAACAACAGCTGTCAGTGTGTCAGTGTGCTAACTTGACTATGACTTGCCCCAAACTGCATGTGATTATTATAAAGTCTTGTGTAATGAAGACTTGTGTGTATTTTCATTCACATAACTTGAGGTCAGAGGTCAAGGGACCCCTTTGAAAATGACCAGTTTTTCGTTGCCAAAATTTAGCGTAAGTTTGGAGCGTTATTTAAGCTCCTACGCGACAAGCTAGTATGACATGGTTGGTACCAATGGATTCCTTTGGTTTTCTAGTTTCAAATGCCTGTATCTTCACTCACTGAGCCTGCTACAACCTAAGAATCGCAAATTAATGGTGTTAAAACAAATTTGCGTTATTACCGCATTCATTTTGACAGCCCTAATTATTAATTTAAATTTCTTACAGAACAGCAAGTTACTGCAACGCTGTTTAGTTGCCAACTTGAAAGTCCCAAATGTCAGATTTTCCTTCCAGCTCATGAACGCTGCATGATAATTATGTATTAATAAATGATCTAATGGCAGAAATCCCAAATACATATTATGACCAAATTCCAATCAACTGATCCTTGGGCCAATAGTTATCTGTGCCACAAATTCAGTTTAAATTCACTGAGATATTTTGCAAACAGACAACCAGATGGAGCTGAAAACATAACTTCCTTCCAACTCTGTACTGTACTAATATACTGTACAACTTGTGTGTAAATTAAAAGACTGCCAGTTGCCATCTGTCTGAAGTGGAGTTATTTTCATGAAAGGGAGAAGAGGCAGCTGCTGCGGCGGGATAGCTGGTTAATGATTTTACCACTGTGAACACAGTTTGCTACTGAACTTTTGCATTAGCGAGTCACATTTTCAAACCACTGGCAAGAAGAAATACTAAATCTACAAGCTGGGATTGTAACTCTTTGTTATATCGTCCATGTTGACAGATGGATTTCCAATTTATCAATGTTTTTGCAGGTTTGTTTTCACATGCATTTGACTGAGCCCCAAACCACACAGCTGTAAGCACTGAGAGAGGATCAACGTTTTCACCTGGCTCTCCACCAGCATGGCCATGTCCATGAACATGTCGTGAAGCTCTCTGATACTGTTTTCCAGCTTGATGATCTCAGTGTGCCGCGTCTCAATCTCATTCATAGCTTGCTCGGTGATGTTGTCCATAATGATCTAAGATGGCACAACAGATGGAAAGAGTTAAGAGAGAATTAGATTGAAAAACGTGCTTTGTGTGTATTCATGTTGCATTTGTTGTATCGCTTACCCCCGAGGTAAAGATAGCCGGGTTATCGCTCTCCAACATGCTCTCCAGCTCCTCATTTGTTGTGTTTCTCCCAGCTAAAAGGGCAAACACACACCCATAAACATCTATAACAGCAGTCATGTTTGTAGGTGTTGAAGAGATTTAGCAGTGCCTGAAAGCCCAGGATTTAAGAAGTGTAGGTGCAATGCTATCGGATTAAAAGGTTCTCCATACAGTGGATGAAAACCACATTAGGAAAGACCAATAAAACTCCTGGATAATAATAGCACCCTCGGCATAATACCCCCCTCCTTCATGTCTGTCTGAGGATTAATTAAAACAAGAGCTGTGTGCCTCTCTTTTCCACATGTTAATGTTCTCTCCATCTATCTGTCTCTGCTATATATACTGCATTTTATACTCTTTATCCTTCAATCTCTCTGAACAGCAGTGGAAGCGATGTGACAATCCTGAGTGCCATAATTTGGTCTATATCGTCATGGATTACAAGCAGCATCCTTAACTTTTACTTTCAGCTGATGTGAATGTTACAGGATTAAGTGTGCGTTTTTGGATTCGTCAGTCTTCAACCAGGCATCTCAAATGTTTAGTTGAGTTCAACCTAAAACACCAGGCTGACTTAGAATCCCACAAACACTAGCCTCTACACGCACACTTTCAACACCCTGTCCCAACTCTTACAGGTTTACATTTCAAATACCGCTGGACTCCAGCGTGAAATGGTCTGCTCAGCAGTTCAAACTAGGGCTGTCAGTCGATTAAAATATTTAATTGTGATTAATCGCATGATTGTCCATGATTAATCACGATTAATCGCAAATTAATTGCACATTTTATATCTGTTGTATATGTGTATATGTTTATATCAAAATGTACCTTAAAGGGAGATTTGTCAAGTATTTAATACTCTTATCAACATGATAGTGGGCAAATATGCTGCTTTATGCAAATGCATGTATATATTTATTATTGGAAATCAAATAACAACACAAAATAATGACAAATATTGTACAGAAACCCTCACAGGTACTGCATGTAGCATAAAACAATATGCTCAAATCATAACATGGCAAACTCAAGCCCAACAGGCAACAACAGCTGTCAGTGTGTCAGTGTGCTGACTTGACTATGACTTGCCCCAAACTGCATGTGACTATCATAAAGTTTTGTGTAATAAAGACTCTTACTAGGGTATTTTCATTCACATATCTTGAGGTCAGAGGTCAAGGGACTCCTTTGAAAATGACCATGCCAGTTTTTGCTCAGCAAATTTAGTGGTTGGTATCAATGGATAGATATGATACAGGTATCTTCACTCTAGCTTTAAAACTGAGTGATATCGCGTTAACTTTGACAGCCCTAGTGGATTTTAATCTGTTTTGAAGGAATATAGACAAAACTGCTCATTATTACCTTTTGCAGTCTAGCATTTGTCCTACATCACTTCTTTCATCCTGTGCATGACATGAATGTCATTAACCTCTAATACTGTTAGAAGAAGAATCAATGAATACTTTGCATGTTTTGTATTCTGTTTTGAACAGTTCATATCTCTGTCTCTCCAGTTTATAAAACCTATTGTACAAGTTTTATTTTATTTCCAGTAACATATGGAGGTAAAGCACTGCATTGTGGGATGTATAAAAACAAGAGAGGTCACATGGAAATACTGAGTTGAAAATATCAGCCATGTTTGATAGTATCAGAACTGCTTGGGTCAGTCTGCACATCATTTGTAGCAGTTAAGATTGAATCTCATTTTTGCAGATAAGCTTTTGACATTTCCCCCAAATTGTCAAGATAGGCTCATATCTGAGAGTAAAGGAAAGTTAGGTACATCACCTACTTATTAAATATCTTATTAAGTTTGCCTCAATACTCCATGCCCCACCCCCTAACAAACTTTCTATCTCTCTATCTACTGACCCTGCTTGTACCACAGCAGCACATCTTCCTGCTTCTTCCTGCTGATGTGTTTGCTCCTCATCCGTCTTTATTTTCCCAGAGAGAGTTGACCTACTTCACAAACATTCCCTTACACCTCTTTAATACACCTACAAATATTCTTGTGTATGATCGCTGACTTCGCCTGCTGTTTCTCTTGAGCTCCATTTCTGCCCCACTGACAGTAAGTCACAATCAGACTCTGTCAGCATCATCTCCGATCTTTCCTTTGCACATTAAATCCTCTAGATAGGGCAAGATACAGTATATAGGCTGCAGTACAGTACTATCTCTTCCCCATAAAGAGACCCGGCGTTCCCACAAACCTTTACCTGGTGTATAAGTCAAGATGTCACAACTTGCTGAAAATACTGTTCTAAACATGCTCTTGTTTAGAAAGAGCAAGTTTAGAAAGAGCATTTCTGTCCTTGTTTTAGCCAAGAACAGAAATGTTAGTAGCATGTGAACAAATTTTCCCTCTCAGATTTCTTTTGAAGGATTTTATAGGCCTAAAGAGGTCAAAGTATCCAAGTATTTTACAAGAAAAAAAGCAAGCACAAAAAAGAAGAAAGACTAAAAAATCTACTGCTGTAATCAATAGTAGCTTTGCTGGGTTAGCTTGGTTATGAGTTATTGTAGCTAGAGATGAGGGTTGTCAACTTTCTCACTACAACATAAGGGACAAAAGGTGGCATGCCACAATGCACGGTGCCACGGAGGTGTGGGTATGGTGTTGTTTGAATATACAGTGTATATTCATATTCTTATCCAATTGGAAAGGCAAACAAGCGCAAATTTGCAATAGCTGCGACCACATACGCGCATGCATCTACACATGCTTGCATGGTTCTGGGGGCAGTGCTTGAGTTTGGCCATGCACGTGAATCCGTTGAGAAGATATGCACCTTTTTGTTATAGGCCACTGTCCCTGCTACACCTCTTTTTTTCCCAATTGGCATGAACACAAACACACACCTTCATACCAAAACACTTGACCTCCATGCCAAATTTCAGCTTCCTAGGGCGAAAACTGTGGCCGCCAAAGGGTGGACTCACCGGCTGACAGTGAGCTATGGAGTTCAATGCCAAAATGTTTAATTTGAACAAAATCAATCCAGAAGAAATCATATTTCAGATGATAAAGTACGTTGAGGGAGGAAATGAAAAGGGACGGTTGCGTCAACCCTGCAGGATGGTTGTGTTGGTTAATGTCAGCCGTTTGGAGTTTGGACATTGTCTCTTTGTTCCAGATCCTTAACGCTGTTTCCCACAAGTCATGACGAGATTCGCCATCCAGGCTGGTATTGAATCCGAGCTCCTGAGCTCCGATCCTGGCTTCCTCGTGGGGTTCAATAGTCTCGGAGCATTTGCGTCTGTCAATCATTTACACCTACATGGGTATTACCTGGATCATGAGCTCAAGATAGAATCTGTGCCAATCAAGCCGCTGGTTCCTGAAAAGGGGTTTTATCAGTTGTTGGACTTTCCTGCAAGCTTTTTGTTTTACACAGAATCATAGAGGGTGGAGAAAGTTGCCGAAGCTTTCTGTCAAGTCACAGACTTTCTTGTGGACGGTAAAATTGCTCACAACCTGTTCTTGACTAGAGGATGTCCGCCCTTTGATCACATACAGAACGGAAAGGGTCGCTGTTCAAGAAAAGGGGTTCATATTGCTGCATGACCCAGAACTTCTAGCTTCAGTGCCACTGAGCAATTTTTATATGAATGAACGGGGCCGCGCCTCCAACGCTATATCCAGTTCTCTTTATACATCCATGAGAAGAACAGGTAACTATAGCTAACAAGTCAAACTGGAATAACCCTGTTGATTTGGAGTTGAGTCTAAATCAGTTCACATTAAGGACAAGATTTTGGGAAATCCTGGCTAAAACAGGGCAGTTGGCAACCCTACTGATATCAGTCGATGTAAAATTCAAGATCACTTAAGCTACAACTCTTCAGGGTAAGACACTGCACACAGTGAAATTTACTCTCTGCATTTAACCCATCCTAGTATTAGGAGCAGAGGGCAGCTACTATATAGCTAGGGGAGCAGTTTGGGGGTCCAGTGCCTTGCTCAAGGTGAACTGGCACCTCTCCAGCTACCATTCCACAGTCCGTACTTGGACTTGAACCTACGACCTTCCGGTTCTCAAGCCAAGTCCCTACTGCCGCCCGTAACATGCTTATCCGCAGAGACACTGGGGCAAACAGATAGCCGGCTAAGCTCAGCTAACTGCTGCTGACTGTAGCTTCAGATTTACCTTACAGACATGAAAGTGGTATCTATATTCTCACCCAACTCTTGGAAAAAAGTGAATAAGTGTGTTTCCTAAAATGTCAGTGAGGACAATTAATTTTTATCGACAATGTGAATGGACCTACACAGCTATCTTTGTCAGATATTGCTCTACTTTTTCTCTCTGGACCTCCGGTGGCTGTGGCTTCTACAGGATTTTGGAGGCAACTACAAAACCCCCATTCATAACCTAATCAGAGTGTATGTGAGTATGTGTGTGTATTGTGTTTATATGTATGATGAAGGCCTCTGTGCAGAGCAGGTAGGTTGATGGTGAGTGATGACGCTCGGGAGTCAGAGGCGATGATTGCCTTCATGAACAGAATACTGATGAAGCTGCTCGCTAGCGTTTACTGGTGCATGAACGTGTGTCCATGTGTTTTTCAGAATGCACTTTTACATAAACTGGGGCCCACCGTGTCTAATCCAAACTTCATATCCATATCAAAGCAGTGAATTTCATTTAGTTGTGGTTAAGTGGTCCCGCTGTTTCATTACCATGCTTGAGAATCTACTCATGTTCAGCAATGACATTTTGCAGTTTGACAAATGAGCGCACACAAAGAGGAGTGAGAGACCACACTCACCACTTCACTGTGATCAATTCCCTATTCTCCAGGCCTCTCTGATAATAAATAATCTCTCTATCATTAAGGCTAAAACTACAACATGAAAGAGGGTCACAGTTAGAGTTGAAGGACGGAGACGAGTGACAATGAGTCATGGATAATTGTGAAGGAGAAAAAACAAAAAAACGAAGACGCTCTGGTGCTATCCTACCCTATTTATCTCACTTCCTACACACACACACTCCTCATTGCCTTTTTTTTTTAAAAGCCCTGACAGGCTCCGAGGGAGGCTCTTATTTGTTACCATGGAGACCCAAGCCCTGAGAAGCCTACCATGATACTATGAAGCCAAGAAGTCTCACTTCACCCGTAGCATTTATGGGCTATTAAATCATTCATACTATGTTGCTGCTAGTAACAGTATTATTTAATCTCCATTGTTATGTAACACAAATGAAGTGAGCCCCCCAAGGAACAGAATGAAAAGGCAAACCACACAAATGTTCACGCATGCAGAGCGAAAGAAGCAAGTGATTTTTAAAAAAATTCTGTTCACTGCAATTTCACCTGCAAAGGAATGAGAAATGCGATTGCATCTCTCCCAGCTATTATTTCCCAGGGAAATAAAACATAACAATCAAATGTCAAAGAGGCCCTGCAATGCCTGTGACCAACATGCCCTCCATCCTGCTGGGCCTGCCTGTCAGCTCGGAAGCAAATACATGTGTGATATTCTCAATCATCAATAAACTAAAATGCTACAGAAGTGTTTAAATCAGAATTGGCAATGCAGAAAATATCCAAACAGATGTGTTACTGTTGTTAAGCTGAGTCACTATAAGAACATGTAAGATATGTTCCTTTAAAGGAATAGTTCGACATTTTGGGAAATACTGGAAACTCTGAGAGTTAGATAAGAAGATTGATATGTCTGTTAAATATGAAGATGGGGCCAAAAGACAGTTAGCTTAGCTTAGCATAAAGACTGAAAGCAGGGGGAAACCGCTAGCCTCGCTCTTTCCTAAGCTAAAAAAAATATCAGCCTATCAACCTATTCAAAAGAAATCACTGTTTATTACTGTGATAAGGAAAGGATCAATGTTATTAAAACTGTTAAATAATACAGTACAGTAGAAATAGAGTGTTGACAGGGGTATCAGCAGTATCCTGAAAATAGTCCTATAGACAGTAAATAGTACTGTCTTGACATATACAGTATGTCACAGCGTTGCTTTCCTGTTTCTCTTATCTCTGTATCCAATGGTGAACTAGAAAGGAGTGAAGAGGAAACATCGATACTCAGTCTGACAGACCGGACTAGGTGTCTCTCTGTGTGTGACACACTCTTATTGATTCACACACAAACAAGTCAAAGGGCTTGGCACAACAGAAACACAGCTCTCTTGCCTGAAACCCTAAAGGAATTGAATTGTGTTAGATCGAAATAAGGACAAATGTAATCTGAAGGGGGAAAAAAACTGTTTTTATGCCTCATACTCATAATTTCCCCCTCCTCTGTGCTCCCACTTCATCTCAGTACTCCCCTGCATGTCTAATCCCTTCCCTGACGACAGGTGATATCAGCTAAGGCCTCCACCAGCTGACAAATCAAATCCAAATGAATCTGGATGAGCTCAAGGAAAAACAGAGTCAGGTGTGTGTGTGTTTTTATTCCACGAGGATGTGTTTGTCCTTCAATTAACCCTAGAAACCTACTGTGTGTTGTCACTGCTGTTCTTTTGACTGGACCACACGCAGCGCGTATATTGAGCGATGCTCGCACACACAGACCTGCTGCATGTGTCTGACAGATGGCCAGAGGAAATTACGTCTATGCCAAGTGCCCCGCAGCATAACTGCCCCTGCTCTCCTCTGCTATTACCACTAAATGAGTCACAGTGTTCTTCTCTGCATGCATGTGAGTGCCTTTGTGTGTAAGGTGACTGTGTCACGATGACTGTTAGGGGCAGCTGGCACGGC
>CAKALG010028255.1:0-12991 GCA_916700815.1 Helicolenus hilgendorfi | reverse complement strand
CGGAGGGTGGGGGCTACGCTTCTGATACGATGCCGTCGGTCGGGACGGCGTTATCAGCTGTAACCGCCGTATGAGAGCAGTAATTTGGCCAACAAATTCTCATCCCAACTCGTCACATACTGACGCTTTGAGCGACTTCATTCTCTGCTCAGGTAGATATTACTCCTCTATATCTTTACATAGAGAATAAATGTTTGCTGCTTTATTAATGCTCTGGATATCGTAGCCTATAGAGCACCTTTGGGATAAAACAGAGTATGGGTGGAAGTAGATGAAGGTGACCAGTTAAGATGAAATGCTAAAAAGAAGCTACACCAGGAGAACTACAGTATATCTTTCAGATAACCAAAAACATCTGGACAGAAGGTGGTGGAGCCTACAGTGATATAATGCGGGCGTGAGGCCAGTCTTTATATATCTATACGAACCCACAGACCTCTGCACATTTTGACATCTGCAACAGCCAGAGTGACACCAGCTGTGTGCATATATGCTGTCCTGTTAGCATGTGTGGCTTGCAAGTCTGGTACAATAGAGGACCCTTCTGGCTTTCATATCCAAATCTCCAAGTGGACCCTGCCAGGAACGGTGTGTTTCTTCTGATACACTGACTGCTCCACAACGGACGCAGCCAAGCAGCTGAAATATTTAAACCTCGTCTGACTACACCCGCATACCTGCAACGCATTTATCAGTCAGAACAGCTTCTTCTACAACATATAATCTGATGTCTGATATCAATAATGTCATTAGCAGCATGCAGATGAATATAAGGCTTTGCTTAGTAGTTTATTAGTTGTTTGTGTGTTTGTTTTACACTCACGTTGTTTGCCTGCAGGGGCCACAGAGTGATGTCTCCCTACTTTCTTTCCCAAAAAGGTCAGTGAGTAAGATCCATTCTCCGCTCCAGAAGAGTCCTGGTACATTGTGTGTATATAACTGTGAGTTGGCTGTCACTACTTTTGTTCTTTTTTGGTCTTTGTAGGTGAGAATACGCAACTGGATTAGTCCAAAATCTGCAGAGAAAAGAGGGTTAAAATCATTTTAATGCCTGAAAGAGCCCAGAAAGATGGCACATTTTAATTTATATGCAATTGAAAATCCCAAAATATTTTAATGAACTTTTGTTCAACCCTCAAACTATTTGCAGATGTCAATAAGCTCACACAGCAGATTCACTCAGGGAGTGTAATCCTTTCATCAGCCTCTCCAAGGGACTATAAACTACAAGCTTCTCAACAGGAAAAAATAGAAAATCACAAAGTTCGATTTTTTGTCTATTTTCTTTTTCAATTTCACGATGCTATTTAAGAACAAATCCTGCATCTCACTTGGCAGGAACTGGCACAATGCCAGTTCTTTCACTAAATAAAGTGATTTGAATTTACAGAAAACTAAAATTTATGAATTGTAACATGATCTCCATGATACTGATGTACAAAATCCGAAATATGCTTATGATTTAATCAGAAAACATAGTAACATTCAAGAGAGTAGAAAACATGATAAAACTGAAAAAAAACGAATAAAGAAGGATTGATGATAAAAGGAGGCCTACCTGGTCTGACAGCAGATCGGATCCCTTCAATGTGATTCAGTGCAGTTTGAGTGCTGCTATGCTGACCAGGACGGTCGATCTTGTTCTCTTAGGGGAACCGAACTCTCAACAGTCTTTAAATATTAAACCTGCAGAGATGAAGTTTCACCAGGTACTGGCTTAAACCCCACACAGCACGCTGGTAAAAAGATGCCCCAAACAGTCCTCAGGTTTCCTGTGTGTAAGATACAGATTGTAACTGGATGCTGTCTCACTCACAGACACATATAGTTCATATACACACTCGCTTCTCTTGTTTCTGTTTGTTTTCCTGGAGACCTGCACACTTTCCTCACCTGTTGGGGTTTAAGGGAATAGGGAGGGGAATAAAGGTCAAATAGGTCGCCAGGTGAACTGCACTGAGGAGTATCAGGAAATTATCTTCATGCAGGTTTGTTGTGATGAAGAGAACATTAGACGGTCTGGTTTATAGATATTATTTGCTACCAGTAGTCGAATGCACCTAAATACATTTAAGTACAAATTTGAGGTACTTGTACTTTACTTGAATATTTTCTTCTCCTGCGGCTTTATACTTGTACTCCACTACATTTCAGTGGGAAATATTGTTTCCACTAAATTTATTTGACAGCTGTTACTATTTAATTTTCAGATTTTACATATAACACAAATGATAATGTTTTTAAACATGAGGCATTGTCATATATTAACCAGTGTTAACCAGTTTAACCAGTTAAAACTAACTCCACCTCGAGCAGCTGAAGTGTTAGATGGATCATATATCAGTAATGGGACATTTTACCGCAGAACTACTTTTACTTGTACTACTTAAAGTAAATAATTTTTCTGTGTTTTTACATAATTAAGATTTTGAATGCAGGATTTTTACTTGTGGTGGAGTATTTCTACATTGTTGTATTGGTACTTTTAGTTAAGTAAATGATCTTCTTCCACCACTGTTTGCTACTGTGTCGATACAGTATATCTCCTAAAGAAGAATGTGTGGAATAAAATCAATTTCATGGCCATTCCTGCTGCTGATTGATGTATTGTATCGTGTCCTGTTGCTCTTGGCCAAGCTGTTCTATGAGGACTTCCTTTCTTTTTTTAGATCATTTGGACCACAGCTTGTGCATCTGTTTAACACACCTTGATGTACTTAAAGATAAATCCACCCATGATGCCACTTTAATGAAAACACAGCTTTACCCCGTCCTTCTGTTTTCATGATCCAAACTCTGCCCTGACCTTATTCCACTATGGACACAGTGTCACTTTGTCAAATACGGAAACTTCAACAGATCAAGATAATGTAGTTAAACACACAAATATACTGATCCCAACAGGAAAAGAATATAAGATGTATGACAGATGTTTTTATGGACGTGATCAAGGGCCTGTGAAGTCTTGATTGTTTAGCCTCCCCCGTAGTATGCTGATAAAGCATGACTCAAATGCTCAAATGATGCAATTTTCATTCAAACGTCATTATCCTAACTGCTGTTTGAAAGCGTTAGCCTCTGCTGAGGCACGTAGGATGCAGGTAGCCTCAGGCCCAGACTCTGCTGCCATGACAATGTCGCCACACCTTTTAAAGAAACTCATTACCTCATCACCCTAAGGCAGGCTGTGTTTGAGGAATGTCAAGGTGGTCTTTTCACAGTCCTTCCTACAAGTACTGTCATGTTGAGGGATCAGGGGCGTAGATCAGGGGCTCCACAGATCAACACACAGTGAGGTTTGGCTTCATCTGGTGAAGTTTGAAGTGACCTCCTGATAGAGGAGAGATAACAGCAGAGTGTCATTCTGTCTACTGGCAAATAGAACAACAATAACAACAAACATTTTATTCTAGGGACACTATGGATTACAACAGTGAAGACATTACCAGATGAAAATAAACATGCGTATGTATCCATATAGAGCCCTGAACACCATGCACATAAAGTGTTGCTTAGTGTAACAATAGAAGCTAATAGACAACAGATACTGAGTGATAGAGCAACAGCAACAACTATGTGCTAAAAGTGTTCAGTCAGAAAAATTATAAATATTTAGTTATTGCATTGAATCACCATTATAAGTACACTGTTAATAACTTCCCAGTAAAATAACAGTAAATAACTGGCAGCAGGGTTGCCTTTATGTTGCTGTAAAATTAACATTATTATACTGTCGCTGAAATTTACAGCTTTGTACTGTTAATGAAAAATACAGTTTGAACTGTTTTTTTTTTTTTAATTAATTTCACAGGATTTTAAAGTTAATTTACTGTTTAAAGATACATTATATAGCTGTTTTTCACCTTTCTTTTACATTATCTTACTGATTTGTTTTAATGCACTATTTAGGTTGTATTTCTTACAACATTATTTTTTGCCTAGATGAATAGACTTAGCAGGTTACAGACATAGGAATAGTAACACTAAATACTATTGAAAGCACTTCTTAGGAAAAAGGCTATAATAGACTTGTTGACACTTTTCCCAAAATGTCTGTCTATAGCTACAAGCACAGAATGCAAACCAGAACAACATGTGAGTGAAGAACAATAAAGCTAATTCACTGATTTTACAATCATGTACAATGTACAAGCCTCACATGTGCAGATCAGGTCCCAGAATTAAAAACATACTGCATGAAACTGTTACTGATGATACTTTAGACAGTTGATCAGCAGTAAAGTGCAGTTTTTTAAGAATGCATTATAGTTCAGCTAAAATACAAACGACCTATGAGCGTAATTTAACAGGTTTTCTTTTGTATTAACAGTAAAGCACTGTTTTTTTTTTGTTTTTTTTTAGCAATAACAGGTTAATACTGTTCAAATCCTGCTGTAAATTAACAGCAATTGTTTACAGTGCAGCAGCATGACTGTGTTGAATGCGATGGAGAGACTGTTCCTAGTTTTTACGCACGACGCTCAGACAGAGGTTCGGTCCAATAGCAGCTGTGGATGGGGGAGTATGGGCTGGACCAGTTACTAGGTGGGGTTTATCAGTGTATAAATACTCTCTCTGTGTCGCTACAACGCCCCTGGAACCAGTGAGACTAACTTTTTTCCTCTAAGACCACACGGTAAGACACTTTCCTTTGTTTTAAAATCTTAAATCTGTCCTCCAGCTGTTAGTTTGAGAGTTTCCTGAAGTTTGGTTCCAGATGTGATGCCTCTATATCTGCTTTCCTTCAAGGTATTGATGCGACCTATGAGGGTGTGGTTGGGGAAAAGAGCAGAGATAATTTTTTTCGGATTTACACATTTGATGCAGGAAGTGTTGAGCTGGTTAAAGTAGTCTCTCAGTATCAATATTAAAGCACACTAAAGTAGACTAGTCTAGTCTACAGTATAAGCTATAGTGTAAATCCTTATTAGAGTTGAGCGTGGGCGTGGCCACATGTATGCTTGTCATTATGGAAAACCACGTAACATAAACCTACAGTAAATATGCAGAGGCTTGTGCTCTCCAGGAGTAGATGAAGGAAAAACAAACAGTTCTTTCCTTATTCTGCTAACAAGAACTTTACCCAAACACACCCAATGAAAAGAGTGATGATTTTTTTCTTTGGATACTATCTGTAACATGATCAATGGACTTTGTTTGATCACATCTTGTCTTCTCTGTTCCCCCTGCAGACAGACTCCAGCAGCACCACCATGTCTTTCATCAGCGCCTTGATGCAGCAGACTGTCTATATGGGCATGCCTGATGACTCAGTACGTAACTCTGTGGTTCTGTTCCAGTGGCTCAGGCCAACAACCCCCTTTTTTTTCTCTTCCTGTGGTATGTTAGGGTGGAAAATTTTTATCAGGCAGAGTTGAGAGCGAAGAAAAAAGTGGAGTGTAGAGTACAGCCAGAGAATAGGAAGGAAGGAATGAGTGGGAAGTTTAAAGGTGGAAGGAAAAAGGAGTGGAGCCGAGCAGAAAGATAAGATGTGATGTATTATTAGAGTGAAAGGGAGCCTGCACTGTAAAGATTATAAGCAATGGGAAAGATGGTCATTCTAAGTCCTGTAAGTGTGAGTCATTGTGGCAGGAATCCGTGCCCCTCCCTTTATAAACTCTGCAAACAGAACAAAATGCTACTTCTGCTTTCCCTGCTTTCTTAAAGTGAACTACGAGCTGGGTTGCATGAGGTTATCCTGCATGATCTCCCTGACTCTCCTGTTATTGTTCAGCTCAGTCCAACAGGGGTGTGTACAGGCATTTTAAAGGACATCGTCATGGTCTTTGTAGGCATGGAGGTGTAGGGGTCGAGACGGCCAAGGACGTGTCCACAGGGGTCATAAAACCTTTTCTCATTTTGTATGTCTTTAGTGTGTCTTAATGTGGAAACAATTTGTAAGGGGAGAAAAAGCTGTGATTTTACGTGTCTTTTAAAGAGCACTTTTGCACCTAAGGAATTTGAAAAATGCATGTTTGCAACCGATCTCATGCACACCACCGCTGGGGGAGAGCTCAAGTATATTTACCAAACACACAATAATCTGTTGTTTCTCTCAGGCCCTCAAGAAGGAGGGAACAGTGACCCCAGCTCCCAATTTCAGCCCCAGTGGAGATGCATCAGTCCTGGATAAAGCCATCAAGGCAAAAGGTGAACTTTAAAATCCACACAGGGAAGCTTTAGAGCGTGTGTGAACATGTCTTGGCTTTACACAATGTGTCTCTGCTAGCAAGTGTGTCATGCTGGCCTTTTGTTGTTAGAACGTTAACACCATCTGCTGGCCATCATGCACCATTACTCACAGTGGAATTGTCTGTGGTAGAAAGTTTGAACTAAGGTCTTCACTGAATTATATATTTGTCCCTGTTGTACAGATCGAGAGGTAGTACAGGATGATTTATCTTAACAACATGTCCTTTGTGCAGGTGTGGATGAGAACACCATCATTGAAATTCTGGTGAAGAGGAGCAACGAGCAGAGGCAGCAGATCAAAGAGGCTTACCAGCAAGCCAGCGGCAAGGTAATTAGAATTAAACAAAGACGATCGCAGGAAGAACGTTGATTTTGTTCCAAAGTAAACACACAACGCTGTACAGTATTTGCTCATCGGTTGTCTTCTCGCAGCCTCTGGAATCAGCGCTGAAGAATGCTCTGAAAGGAGATCTGGAGGATGTGGTGTTGGCTCTGCTGAAAACACCGGCCCAGTACGATGCCCAGCAGCTGAAACTGGCCATGAAGGTGCACACACACACAGTCTCACTTACATATAAATGTCTAAATGACTGCTCATTTAAGGCGAATGCTTTGGCCTCACCGTCATGTGTTATTTTTGGCACATAATGATATCCACCCACTTCCACATATTCATGTATTCTTTTCCTAACGGGAGAGTAAAAGGTGTGTTTTGTTTGAATTGGGTCGGTGAAGAATCTTTCTCTGTATCAATCTATCGATGCATGCATCCCCTTCTCAGGGTCTGGGCACAGAGGAGGACGTCCTTATAGAGATTTTGGCCTCCAGGAACAACAACGAGATCCTTGACATAAAGAAAGCCTACAAGCAAGGTGCGTGCCGACGAATTTGAAGCAACAATCTTCAGTTTCACCAAGCTTGTGTTTGTGTAAAATCACAATTACAACCTTTGGAATACAGGAGAAGGTTTAAACGTAACCCCCCCCCAAAAAAACAAACAAAAAAAAAAAACAACACTTGTTGAAAACCAATTTTCACATTTTTGGCATCATTTTTATCCTCAATGTTCATGTTGTGATTTCTTCATCAAGATTACAAGAAGGATCTGGAGGCTGACATCAGGAGTGACACCAGTGGAGATTTCAGGACTGCTCTCCTTGAACTCTGCAAGGTACGTCAGTGTCCACACACTTTCTTTCTGTCTTGTGGTGTGTGTTTCATGCTGTTCTTGTAACAGGATTTTGAAGACCTGTAACAGGATTTTGAAGACTTGTTATAAGATTTTGCAGACCCATGTAGCACAGACACCTATTCATTCACAGCAGCACCAGGATGCTTTAAGTTGTGAGGCAACATAGCACACCCTGTAGCTGCTACGATGACAGTGGTTTGTAAAAAAAAAAATAAACAAACTCACTCCCTCGATACACATGCACGTGCTAACACAACATGAGTTACCAATTGGGCCTTTTATGGATTTATATTTGGACATCTTACAAAGGGCAAATGTACAGTACAAACTCAATATGGTGAACATTCATCATATTTTAAAAGTCAAGCTGCATTTGGATAAAATGATGAAATATGAATTTGATGGAAATACGCAGCAGAATATCTGTGTTAAACAGCCTGCTAAGTCAATTAATCTTTGTATTTTAAGGCCTGTTAATTGTGTTCACTATCTATAGAATAATATCATTATTTATTAAGCAACATTTACCGCATGTTTCTATTGCCTTTACCACTTTCTGTTTAGTTTTCATGCACAAAAAATGTAGAAAATTAAGTGATTTGAAATGTTAAGACTGAAAAAAATACAAATAATTCTAACACCCAGCACATATTTTATGGTACAAAGATGTTGCCTATGACAATTCATTTCATATAATACAATTCCATCATTAATTAGACTTGCACAGCTGTTCATTTGCAGTAGATCTTTAGAAATATTTTGTTTTGAAGCATCAATGGGGCTTGGAGCGAGGAATTTTAGTGCCTTTAAAACTGGTTGCTTTTGTATGTTGCACTTGCATGACTGATCTAAAATTTGGAGGTTTGTCTGCAGAATGAGTGGTTTCAGAGATGTTGGTAGCTGCAGGCAATCAGGAGACACTCGTAAATACCGGTAAATATTTGAGCTTACTGTCAACTCAAATAGTTACTATTACTGAACAAAACAACCCGCCACTATCCACATATAAAAAAACATGTACACACATATACACACGTATAAACATATACACACGTTAAATACTTTAGAAATGAGACCAAATTAATGCATTTAAGTTAACAGAGTTAACATGCTCTAATTTTTTTTCATCTCATCTGTAAAACAAACAGAATGTACGATAGCCTTTCATATTAGATTCAATGTTATAAGTAGGCGACAGTTACCAGAACAATACGAACATGCAGGTTCCCTCATGTGGCTCAAAGGTGTACTGCAGATATAAATCTTAAATGTCTTATTGATAACATATTTATGTAGACAGATATTTAAAAACAAAAAAAAGAATACATCCACAGAGCCCTTGGAAAGGTGCCGAAACAAAAGTATGGCTTTTCCAAAAAAAAAATATTATGATTGTGAATTAATCATTTAAAAAATGTTGGCGGGTCCAAAATTAATGTTTTGTTTATTTCTGTAGAGGATATGTGATGTTTGGTTCCCACTTCTAACAAGATATGTGAGCAAATAGTTAAATGACGTTGGTATCACGTGTGGTATCTCTGAGTTGTCAGTTTGTGTAGAAATGGCTGAGATTGACGGTAAGTGCCTGGCAATGACTTGTTGTGAAGTAAATGCAATGGAACGAGGGAGGGAGAAGGCGACATCTAGTGGCAGAATGTTATCAATAGCGCCTTTAAATAAAAGACTATGGAAGACATTCTGCAAATTGATTTGGCGATCCTAATGAAATATCCTCCGACCCACCTGTGTTGTTGCGTGTACAAACTAAATGAGTTTTTCGCCAATAAAATCATTTCTTACACACGTAAAGTATTGGTTGTTTCAGCACCGAATTCACTCTGATTGTCTTTATCACAGGCCAGCAGGACTGAAGGAGTTTGTGAGCAGATGGTTGACAGCGATGCCAGGGCTCTGTACGAGGCCGGGGAGGGGAGGAAAGGCACAAACGCCACCGTCTTCATTGAGATCCTCACCAGCAGGAGCGCCCCTCATCTCCGTCAAGGTTAGCTGGCTACCTCTCCTGTTCAGTAAAATTAGTTTTATTTACTGTTTTTTCCTGTCAGATCTAACACTCTTCCACTGCGTCCTCTCCTTCAGTGTTTGACAGGTACTCAAAGTACAGCAAAGTGGACGTGGCCAAAGCTATTGACCTGGAGATGAAGGGAGATATTGAAAGTTGTCTCATGGCACTAGGTAAAGTCACAACCCTTGTCTCTAACTTTATTACCTCATCATTTATGCAGTGATTTATGCACAGACTCGATTTAAGCTTGACCCGTTTTTTTTTTCTTCAAATAACCCCAGTGAAGTGTGCTGGAAGCAGGCCTGCATTCTTCGCTGAGAAGCTCTCCTTGGCCATGAAGGTACAGTATGTGTAGGCTACTATTCACAAAATAGTTTTAAAGGCATGCAGGATACTGTGCCTGCTGGCCAAGGCCTTCCCTGACTGACTCTTTTCTGCCCATCAGGGTAAAAGTCCCCGCAAACACCTCCTGACCCGCATTATGGTTAGCCGCTCTGAAATCGACATGAAACGGATCAAGGAGGAGTACAAGAAAACCTATGGCACAACAGTCTACCGGGATATTCTGGTGAGCAAACATCTGACCTCTGATAATGACAGTAAACGCATTTTAAATGTCAGAATTTGTCAGGTTTCTGTTATTATACACATGACAATTCACAAAATTGACAATGGGAAACAATGTAGAGTTTGTATTCAAATTTAATTTACACACTGTCTTTTCTTTCCTTCAGGATGACACTAAAGGAGACTATGAGAGGATTCTGCTCGCTCTCTGTGGGGGTGAAAACTAAAAGCCAATCAATGGGATCAAGGCTCGTACAACTGAAGATCCAGCTGTGGAAAATCGCCTATAATCTCATGACACATATTGTGCCCTATGCTCTTGTGGAGAACTGACATGTCTTTGTTTGACTGTCATGATATTTAGAAGATATTAACTGCAATGCGCAAAGATTAATATTGAATCGGCACTGCTTCAGCAGATATTTTCTCTCCAAGTTATTCCTTTTCATTCCAACACTTATCCCAGTATAGATCTGACAGCAGTATGCTAGTGGACCTATACTCTGGGATAGACTTAGCTTTTCACTCATTAGATTTGCATATCTGATGCTCAAACAGAAGCTGAAGTCATCACAGTGCAGCTGCAAACAGATGTATACAGATCACCATGTGCCAATCATACTCAGTGACAGCGGTAAGCCTACCCTTGAAGGAACTTGGACAATTTGCAAATAAAAGGTTTTTGTATGAAAGCCTATATCTGAGTGGTCTTGGTTTTTTTGCACATGCATGTACAATACATATCAGACAGACATGAACCAACCAGATATAAGATATGTTTCCAAATATTTATGCACTAATAATATTAGTAATTATCATTACAATAACAATAATAGAAAATTGAAAGAAAGAGAAGGCTTGCCATTGTAGTGTTGCTAAATAATAAAGGACAAACACACCCATACTTATACACATAATATAAACACATATAGCGATATATCTACATAAACACATTTACATCATATGTGACCAGGTTGGTGACCAGCATGAGGAGGAGTTGCCAGGCTGCTGAGGCTGCATATGGATCTTCCACCGCTACTGAGACTGTGTATTAAATGAATAAAGTGTGAAATAGCCAATATGTCTTGTTTGTTCCTTGTTACTGAAAGAGTGTTTAATCATCCAATCCACCAAACAACTCAAAACAAGAGTCAACACCAACAGGAGAATACACTGTTTACCATTGGCAGAGCATTTTGGCAAATTTTTCTTGGGCGCTACCCACATAATCAGCTGTGCTGCTCATCCCACAAATGCATGATCCTTACAAGTTGGACTTCATTGTGAAGGTAAATAAACAGGCTTTCTAACCATGTAAAATACAATGCCAATTAGCATAGTAACAACAGAGAAATAATCATCCAAACACGAATTTCCAAACTTTTTTATCTGAGTTTTCGTCTATATATGTGTATAAGTATGGGTGCGTTTGTCCTTTATTATTTACAACGGCAAGCCTTCTCTTTCTTTCAATTTTCTGTTATTGTTACTGTAATGGTAATTACTAATATTATTGCATAAACATTTGGAAACATATCTTATATCTGGTTGGTTCATGTCTGTCTTTTCCAAGTTTATATAGCAATACATCTATATAAACACATTTACATCATATACCTTTGCACAAAATATGATAATTTTTCACACTCCTCATGAAGCACATATTTTGGCTCAGAATCCCCTGCAAATCTATAATCTAGAAATTATAATATAACTATAATATATAATTAACATAGCAATCTTGATGTGAAAACACATGAATCACACACACAGAGTGGGTGATACAATGAATGAATGAATGATCAATGAATCACACACAGAGTGGATGATTCATTGGTCATTCATTCGAGTACAGCTATTGTATATTAGGATTGTATATTAGGGTCATTGGGGAAGCTAGGGTTGCCAGGTTGGGTAATAAAATGTGTTTTACTGCATTGCAATAGCTGACAATTTATCAAAATAGTAGGTTAGAAAGCAGGCACACGCTTTTACTGTTAGAAATATAAATCACACACTCCTCGCCATCTATCTGGAAACGGGGGATTGCTAGTCACAGAACCTGGCAACCTCATAGCTCATACATACCACAACAAGAAGGAGCAGCTTCTCAACCGGTTAGCTAACAGCTAAGCTAACCAACTTTCTCTCTCAGTATGTGCTTATATTTATATATATATATATAATCATAACATTTACGGAACTAATTTGTCTCATTGCAGCACAACTCTTGATATTATTGCCATGTTGCATAAATGTGTTTTAAAGCTATTTAAGTTTAAGGTTACCATGGCAGCACACTAGCTAGCTAGGCCGACGATGCAAAGTCACATTTGTGTTTCTGCTATAAATGTAAATGATGGAAACTCATGTTGTCACTGTGATATTGAACATGTTATGTTCATGTTTATGTCCATTAAGTGATTTAAGCTAACGTTTGCCGGGTTTATGTTACTGATAACTGAGCTGGGCAGTTAGAGAGAGGCAGTAAAACACAGCTGTGTCCTTTTAAGGCTGCTGGTGGGATCTGTCTAAATAATAATAATAATAATACATTTACTTATATAGCACTTCTTAAAACAAATTACGAAGTGTTTCACAAGTCAATAAAAGCAGATAAATAAAGTAAAAGATATGGTAACTGTTAAAACAGAACATCACAGAACATATCAATAATAAAAGAAGTGGTAAAATGGTAGAATTTATATTTTGATAAGGAAAAGTAAAAGTAGTACTAAAAGTATTAATAGCATAAAAAAATACTCCATTACAATTAAAAGTCATGCATTAAAAAAGTGAAGAAAAGATAACAAATAGTCAATATGATTAAGTTAAATACGTAACTAATTAATTGGTATTGTGATTGTTATATTATAAGTGGTATTCTGGATTGATAACAAATTTATATCTTGATAAAGATTATTATATCAGTAATTAATTTATATTTCTTTATGACACAGATTAAAGGTAATAATTATAGTTAGAATAATTATAAATAATAATGATTATAGTTAGAC
>CAKALG010028254.1:0-19225 GCA_916700815.1 Helicolenus hilgendorfi | reverse complement strand
TTTATTTAGATATAAAATGGTCAATTATGTGTAAGCAATAAAGCATTATACTTAGTCATTTGATTCAAAATAGTTTTGGAGCTAATTTCATCCTTCTGAAAGATGTTTTTTACTTGTGTGTATACTCAGTACAATAACTTACTATGTAGGACATTTTTTAGTTTACGGGGAAATCCAACCCATCGACATACAATGTCAGTGTGTCAATTTAGGACAAAACAACTTCATTGCCAATGTTTTTGATGTGTTCTCTTTATAGTGCCACAAAAAAGCATAGGTTCTCATTTTGGTGGTGAAATTGCATATTACTATTCAAGACATCCTTTTTGGGAAATCATATTTGCCAACATATGTTTCTCTATGGTTATGGCTTTCAGAACAGACAATACAATAAAACCTAATAAACAATTTTACAATGTGCTTTATAGCTTTATAGTTATTGACACATAAACGTGTAGTCATTTTACAGATGTTGCTTCATGTCTGTTTTACTCTGTTTTTTAACTTGTTGGTAGAGAAATATGAGTTTTGCATTCCAATTAGTTTATTTGTACAGTAATTTTCAACAACAAGGCGATGCAAAGTGCTTTACATAAGACATAAAAGGCATTAAGACAAGATATAAAAGAAAAACAAATTACTAAAGGGAAGGATTGTGTGCAAATGCAATAATAGGGACTGTAATTTACAGTTGAAACAAGGACAAACTCTCCACACAAAACAACATCAAGAAGCTTTTCCGTCCAAGCCACATCCTTAAGATCTTTGGTCACCCTCGTGCCAACATTTGTTTTGCATTTTTGTTGTCCTTTCATTATGTGACTGATGTTTACGTGTTCTTACAGTATTTCCCTGTTTATACTGTACACAGACTTACAGTAAACTGTGATTTATAATCAGTTTATAATCAGATATAACTTTTCTAACAGGCATACTGTACATAGAGGTAGAAACCTTGGTGAGTTATGTTTGATGTAAGGTCAAGACTATTTGAGAATCAACACAAAATGTAAAAACATTTACCGTAAAAAGCTTATGTTTTACCTCCAGGTCTTATCAAACTGTACCTTTTTGTGTTTACAGTTTACTAAGGATGTGGTGAGTCAGCTGGAAAGTGTTAAGATCGACCTGAGGGGAATAATCCTGCTAGAGGCCGAGGGGAAGCAGAACCTCCTGGATTTCTCTGAAGCTGGGCTGTCAGAAATCAACTATGCAGACTACCTGGAAGAGGTGACACACATAACACATTACATAACCATTAACTGATCACTTTTAGCATGTATATTTTGGATTTGCACCTTACAGTTCACCGGTTTGTACTTACCGTTAACCTGTTTACATTTCAGGCATTGTGTACATCTGTTTTTCGCACCTTATTGATACTCTTCATTGTTTTATTTTCTTTAATTTGCACTCTTTCCTACTTTGTATTGCAACTGCTGCACTACAAATTCCCTCGGGATAAATTAAGTTCTCTCTTATCTTATCGTAATTTATCTACTCTGAAATAAACAGATGCATCTGAATGAGCACACCCGTATGAAGGGACACACAAGCACAAATAGGACACACTAAAAATATGCATGAATGAAATAAACTTAAAAGGGACAACTAGGCACACAAACAGATTCAGAAACAGAATGAATGAGCTGAAAACACACATTAAACACAAAGACAGACAAATACATACTCGCGGTAACTGAATATGATCTGACTGAAAATTACATTTAAGGTGACGTTAATCTTTGTGATATTTCACTGTGAACCAGTTACATTGTGGTCGGTGGCTACGGTATACGCAGTGGTGTGAGAAGCATTCAGATCCTTAACTTGAAAGTAGCAACCCCACACTGTGAAAATACTCCGTTACAAGTAAAAGTCCTGCATTAAAAGTATTATTAATAACATTTACTTAAAAGTATCAAAAGTAAAACTATTAATTATTCAAATAAAAATATCCTTGTGAGTATTTGACTATTATATATTGTATTATCACACAAACAGTTAGCAAAGTAAAAAGTAAAATATAAAAAGTACAATATTTCCCCCTGAATTGCAGCGGAGTAAAAGTACAAAATAGGAATACTACCTCAAATTTGTACTTAAGCACAGTATTTGAGTAAATGTACTTAGTTACATTCCACCACTGGCTATCTGACATTTATTACTGTTAGTTCTCTATAAATATTAGTCTATTTGTGAAAGATTAGTGTAAACATTGATAAGAGATTATTCTATATATGTACTAATATTATTGTATTACATTGTGTACTTTAATGGTAGGCTGTGTTACCAGAAATAGCTTGGTTAAGCAGCCTCCTCCTTGGCTGTCAGTTAACATACAGCAGGCAGCCATGCTGTACCTAACAGGAGCTGCGACGTGACACAGTACACTGCGTTCTGTTGAGGATCACTGAAGCCCGATTATCCAAAAGTATTTCTGCCAAGGCAAAGAGTGTGTAGGAACAAGCCGGGACTTGGCATCCCCCGTCTTCTCCAACACTACCTGTCAGCTTCACTTAGATTTATTTCCTGAGAGAGAAAGAAAAAAAGGTTTAAGGACTCCATTCAAGTGTACCACCTGTCCTGATGCACAACTCACTCTCCAAAAGCCAGGATGAGAAGTTTTGTTAGGTAATAGTGTACATTTTAGAGCCATTCTGGTAAAAGCATATCACAGAAAACACCTATACAATTAGGAATGTTTCAAACAACTTAATTTTAGGGCTGTCAAAGTTAACGTGATAACACGTTAACACAATCATTTTAAGGCCACTAATTTCTTTAAGGCATTAACGCAATCAATCTTTCGAAGGTTGTAGCGGGCTCAGTTTTAAAGCTAGAGATACCAACCATGTCATTGTTTTGTGTTGTTAATTGATTTCCAATGATAAATATATACATACATTTGCATAAAGCAGCATATTTGCCCACTCCCATGTTGATAAGAGTATTAAATACTTGACAAATCTCCCTTTAAGATACATTTTGAACTGATAGAAAAAGTGTGATTTATCGCGATTAATCATGGACAATCATGCGATTAATCACAACTAAATATTTTAATCGATTGACAGCCCTACTTAATTTACTTTCAATTAAGTTCTGCAGCTAAAACATCTTTCTAATTATGTAGCCTAGCTAATAATGGATGATAGTCATTGAAAAAAAGACACTTAACCTGAGTGCTTTGCCCCTGAAATTACCTCTGAGAGAAGAATGTTTACATGACTTATTTTTTTCTCTTTGTATCCGCTCATATTCAGGTCAACAAAGGAGTCACTGTGGTGGACCTGCTCTCATTTGCCAGAGAGCTGGAGGCCCAGACAGACCTCATGGTAAGAACACCTTGGTGCCGTTGTGGCTGATATACAAACATCCACACTGTCTCCTTAGTTCACAGGCACATAAGTCGATTTACTTATTTATTTACAATGCCATGGGGGCACTTTGCTGGATTTGGTGGTCTTTAGTCTCCCAGCTCGGTGTCGTAGTCCAAAAAATAACGGCTCTGCCTGTCTGGGAGAGCAGTCTGACTGCTCTGCCATGCCTGCAGGGGGTTTCAGGAACACAACACATTTATTCACCTCTAAATGGTGAGTCCTAGAAGGCTGGAGCTCACAGTTAACTTCAAAGGAAAGGTCAGTGAAATTGGGACTTATTTAAAGTATAATGTAAAAAAAAATCTATTATGGCGTCAAAGAAAAAGGTGCTACATGCCGCCTTTTGTGTGACTCACAATTAAGACCAAATTTTCTATCAACCACTGCCTTTTAAAGTGTAAAGTTGCTGCACCTGATGCCTCTCCATGACAGGAAGACAACTGTATTACTCTTAAATGATAGAAGAGAAAAGGATTTGATTGTTGGACACAGAAATACATCTATATTATTATTGGGCAGCAAGGGGAGCAATAAACAACTTCCCTGACATGACTTGTATTGTAATTTATGGGCTAAAATTTCCTTCAGTGCTTTGATGAATGACATTTCACTAGAATTACATGATTCTCTGCCTGTTTGTCTTTCAGCCCAGAGGCGCTCTGCAGACCGCTCTGAAAGGCCATGCTGGCACTCTGCGGCAGATCCACAGTCAACAGATCATCTCAATGGAGCAGGCCATGGTAAAGCCCCATTGCATGTCTCTGTTCTCAGTCCAGATATTCATGCCTGGCTGGACTCTTGGTTTTTGGTTAGATCTTCTGTCTAGTCATCCCCTTGACGGAGACATCCACCCTAAACAACTAAAAAAACAGACTATAGAAACAGCAACTTGTGTGCTTTGCATTTTTTGGTTTAATCTGTTGTTTTTTTGACTGGGAAACAATGAACTGATATGACAAATGACTATTTTGTTGAGTTTGGCGGTCAGCATATAAGAGGAATAGAACAAATTTCCCACCATCGGTGGCCTCAAAGGACCAGAGTGCAATGCAGCCGCAGGGAACGTTGTGTTTTCGCTGATGGATGCTTTTTGTTATGAAATATTTACAGGTTTTGTTCTACTTTTGCTGCCAGTACAAGTTGATGAAGTACATTCTCACCTATTCTTGGCTGGGGGGGGTTGCTTAAAGGTATTCTGGGAAACAGTGGATTTTCCCTTTAAGGACATATTGTCACTGGCACTTACAGTATGACATATTTTTACCTGTCTCTGTAGTTCCCCTCAGCTCTATGGAGCATATTAGCGTCTTTCAGCTCATGGTTTTGGTTTTATGGCCCATAACTTTACTGTTTAGCGACTAGCTGGTGAACATAGTGTAGCATTTAGCAGCTAAAGAAACAGATACTTCCCTCAGGAGTTGGTAGAGACCAAAAACAGAGCTAAAAGAGAGAGAGAATATTCAGCCCGGTCTCAATAAATAGTTTATGAATTTAGGAACTTTATAAGGTGATGTCAGTGTTGTGTTTAAAGCTTGTGCCGATGCCCCCAAGCAGTTAACAAATCAATTAATGCAGGTTTAAAGAAAGTCTACTGCAATGTACTTCAAGATAATCTACGCTCAGAGGAAAGGTTGTGATGTGGTAATTGGTGTGTTATCCTTGTGTTAATGCTTATTTAAGAGAATGGTATCATCCTTGTGGGAGAAAATATATTTCTGTGTTTCATTTAATATCATCAAAAGCACAGTGTTTTGAGCCTCAGGGATGTGTCATCAAACATGTCATGTCTGTGAAGAACAAGTTAAATATTCAGTTTTATTTTCTCTGTCAAAGGCAATGCCAATCGTTTGAATAACACCAAGGATTTACAGCTACTAAAGGCAGTGACGCACTTCCAACACAGCTTTTACAACAGCTTGTCATGTTTTTCTTTTTCCACTTTCAACTTCAAGAAATATGTTAGAGCGAGGGTAAGCTGAAATGTGTCCATCCTGTGTATTTAGTGTTCCCATTCAGTATTTGGAAGAGAGATATTGTATCTCACAGATGACATAATAGTAATCTGAGAAAATATATCTCTTTTTGGGTGGTCTTGTAGGATATTTGTGAGTGTGTTTGTGTTCTTGTATTTACATTTATATAAAGATCACATATGGTGTTAAACATGAAGGGTTTTGTACCGAAATATTACAAAATATCCACTTTAAGAAAAGAAATGTTGGTTTAATTACAATATTCATCTCCTCTCAATCATTGGTGGGGAAATCACAGAGACAGTGAATAATTTCTTTCTTTGCATTGTGGATATTTAATTTTGGAACAAAATTCTTCAGCATGCCCGTACTTAAAGCAGAATATTGTTCAAGTGTTGTTCTTGCCTGGTGTCCCTTTGTGTTTCACTGGTGTAAAATGACCCCTGACTGTATCCCCTGACCTTTGAGATTGCGGTTGTTAATTTGTGGTCTTAATTTCTCTTTTTAAGAGCGCATTGAACCAGAGTATGAGGTTCCTGGAGAGAACAGCTACTGACCTGCCAGTAAGTCTGCCCTTCGGTCTGAATCTGAAAACAAGGCTTCAATTTAAACTTAAACTGATCAAAATCTCTCATTTCCTTTCTGCAGAACAAAGTTTTAGCAGTTATTGATGCCATTGAAGCTGCCCAGTACCTCATCTCCCAGAATGCAACACATTTAATCAATCGGGTAACTGAAGGATCACTTGCTTTGTTTATATTCTCGATGTAGAAAATGATCTGTAACTCACATTATGTCTTAATCTTCCACAGGAAACTGGAAAATACACGGCGACCATTGTTGGCTACTTCCATCAGTACATAGAGTGGGTCAAAACATCCGTAAGTGTTTGTGTGGTAATTTGTTAGCTTGTTACCGATGACGTGTTTCTCACTTCTCACTTTTGCTGCAGTTCTTAAGTGTTGACCTACAGTACATGTTCAGTCCAATGTTCATTTTGGTCAAAACCAAACACTGGCAGTACACAGAGAGTTATGCCCTGGCAAAAATACCTTTGCATGTTACAAAAGAGTTTTGGAGAAAATATAAAGAAGATAAATATAACATTACAACCTCTATAACTTTGAGGAATTTGCTTTGTGGGTCATTGGTTCCTGCAGTAGTTAAGTAAGGAATTCAAAACAGAGTAAGAAATAAAACGTTTGAAGCCTGAAGCTGTTTTGTTGTTCTCAGAGCTGTCACTAGAACATTGTTATTTCAATCACAATGTTTTTGTTGTGTTCCGAGAACACTTATAGTACAAGGATCTCCTGTGCAATGTGCAGTGACACTCTGAAGTGATGTAGCATGGTAAAAAAAACAGGCTTTCATGTTATTAAGCAGCAAAATACAGTATAAGAGTTTGATGCAATCTTGAATCTGTTGAAACTGACATTTACTGTATATATCTCGCTCTCTGCAGTTGATTATGGAGGTCGCACCATGCAAGCCCTTCAGCAACATGGTGGACACGGCGGAGATCATTGCTTGCAGTTTCTTGGTCGACTCCATGGTAATGATATCTGGGATTACAGGGAAGCAAACCCTGTTTAAACATGAATATGTTTCAAATGCTATGGGTGGTTAGCTGTAGCTCATTGGGGTTGGGTCTATCACAACAGTTCATTTGGGTCATATATCTCTTAGAATTTCATGCGACAACAGTTATCTTACATTACATGCCACGTCTATTTGTCACAGCCAGAATGGAACACAAAGTTTCTGTTTTTAATGGTGGATAAATAGCCACAATTTTTAGTTCAGTTGAAACTTTGTTAGCTTACATATTCTGCATTTTGGCCATCGCCATCTTGTTCTTTTGCAATCAGATGTGACACAAGAGGGTGGAGCAAAGTATATCTGAATGCTCAATCACACTATTTTAGGTAACCAAAATGCTAAAATTGGTAGCGACTTGACAATCACAAGGTAGCCATACCCTAAAGCATCACCTGCTTTATCGTCTATTTGACTCTAAATGGGACCAGAATTTACTAAATGAACATCATGCTGTATTGAAGAAGACTTGAAACTAGCGATTGAGACCATAAACTCATGTTTACAATTTTTTTTAGATCCAAAGGTCGTCCACTAAACACTGGTAAAAAATGTCACACAGTAGTGCCAAATAGTGGCATCTTTCAGATTGCTTGTTTTGTCCGATCAACAGTCTGAAACCCAAAAATATGTAATTTACAATCACAGAAAACAAAGAAAAGAAGCATAATTAATAATTTAGAACAAGAGGATATTTGGCATTTTTCCTGGGAAAATGAATTCAGTGATTAATAGATTATCAAAACACTTGTGTATTAATATTGAGTTGATCTACTAATCGCTAAATGGACTAATCGTTTCAGCTATAACATCTTATTTTTCCACAGAACACATTCTGGATGGGCCTGGGCTGCAGCACTCTCTTCCTGCTGCCGAGCATCATCCTCGCAGTGAAACTAGCCAAGTACTACCGCAGGATGGACACAGAGGATGTTTACGATGAGTAAGTAGTTGTACTTGTTATACTTCTTTACAATGGCATATATATATTTATTTTATAGTTTATACTTTATAGAAAGAGCTATGATGATCCTAGTCATTACAGTAGAAATTATATAGGCTCTCGATGGTTGCAGGACATCCTTCTTTCTCTTCAGCTTCTTATTTTCTACCTGCTTTCTAAAGTAATAAGCTGCAAATCATAAGGAGGAATTTCCCTTTTCAGTTTGTAGTTTGCTAATTCACTTATTAAATAGTTTGAATATTATTTGATTGCGATGCAATTCTTTTAATTTTACTTAGAAACATCTCAGTTTTAGATTAAATACAAAATAAACAGCAGCTCTACTGGTTTATTGTTGATTTATATATATTTTTATCCTCCCTTTTCTCTTCCTTGTAGTTCCTCTGTTTCTGGGACTTGGCATTTTACGTTGTGATAACCATTTCTACTATTTCCATCTTCCATATCTTTTATTTCTTCCATTCCTCCCTGTCAAGCACTTGGCACTTTACAAAGAAACATTGACGCATTCGTCAACTTATATTTCTTCTACATGGACCTTTTGTTTGCTCATTTAATCACGGCTTTACACAAATACAACGTAATGTCTCAGATGATCAGTGGCGTCTCTCGTCAAGTAATCTGCGCTGGGTTACAACTTCATGGTGCATTTTTATCGCTGAACATTTCAATAACATTTTTATGTTGTTTTTTTGTTTATCTTTATAGCATTGAGACAATTCCCATGAAAACGTAAGACATTCAATCCACCTCCCTCTCCTTTTCAACTCCTATCACTCTGTGCTTTTCTCTGGATCTTGTACATAGACTTGTTTACTAAATTATTGGTGCTGGTTTACGTTTTTAAGCTTGGAATTGCTCTTATGGGTGGATGGTGTGGCTTCTTGTCGTGTGCTACCTTTGAAAAGTGCCCCTTACCTTTCAAGAAGGGCTCTTGCAATCATTACCTTAAAAGTCCAACTGTTTTTTGTAAGTTATAGTGTAAATAAAACACTATGGTTTATACTCAAAAAATATTTAGCTCTTAACGTTCTTGAAAAGTTTGACTACTCAAAAAGAAAGCATTTTTACTCAAAAACTTTGATCAGCATGTCTCTCACATTACATTTTTCATCCCTTTGTTTGTATACGATATTTTGTTTTCAGTATGGAAATTGGTAATAATGGTTATCATAGTGAGAGCTCACAAGGTATCCCAAATCCTATGATGACAAGGTAAACATTATGATGATCCTGTTACTGCATGTTATGGGAGGTGGAGGCATGCCTGGGGACGTGGGCTTTTTCACAAGCTAAATGACGTGACCGGACAACAGTGCATGCCTTTGAGGGAGTTGATTCATTGCACTCACACACACGCACGCACGTTAAGCGAAGCGAAGCTAAATATTTTTATATTTAACAGTCAGAAATGAGAGTGGTGTGATTTAGTCCATCTCAGGTTAATATATGTCGCTACCATTACTTCTCTCTGTCTTATTGCAAATGTTCTGCTCTGTGGTTTTTGGGGAATCTACTATATCACTAACCTTCTGCATGCTCTTTGTGATGTTCATGTGGAATGAAAAATCTTCCTGTTTCCTCTCAT
The DNA here is from genome assembly GCA_916700815.1 of Helicolenus hilgendorfi. Taxonomy (NCBI): domain Eukaryota; kingdom Metazoa; phylum Chordata; class Actinopteri; order Perciformes; family Sebastidae; genus Helicolenus; species Helicolenus hilgendorfi. The sequence goes on along the minus strand of CAKALG010028254.1, from coordinate 9,721 downwards.
TTAGAGTCAGCCAAAGTCCTACGAATGTACACCTGATCATTTTGTTCAGAGAGAGGCAAGCATGTCAAGCTTTGGTGTGATGCTGCGAATGCTGCTCCTTTGATTTCCTTCTTCGTCTAACAAATCGTCTAACTGCATGTTATGTATTTTTAAGTTTCATTTGGACGAGGATGCGTTTGAACAGACAACCTACTGTAACAGAGGCTATAGGAAGAGAGCAAAACAGCTACACGAAACATCTTTGCTTCCACAATTACCATCTTTTAAACTTATTGAACTTGTCTTTTACATGAGTGCAGTTTCATTCCAAAAGCAGCTATCCAGTTTTTGAGGGAATGCTGGAAAGTAAAACCCAAAGACAATATTTGATCTGCCATTTTTGTGGTCTTTACTAAACAGTCAAAGATATAAAGTCTAAATATTGAGTTATGAACTGCTATATTTTTCTCAAATGGATACAAGATGTTGGAATGAAACGTAGCTACTGAAACACCAACCCGATCTCATGGGAAGGCGTATAAATAGCACAAGATTTTGGGGTCATTTCGTGTGTCATGATAACACATTTTAGGCTTTTTGCGTGTCGTTACCATGAAACAGTCATGGTTATGTTTATGCAACAAAACCGCTTATTTAGGTTTAGGAAAAACATCATTGTTGGGCTTGAAATAAGTATGTAAATTAAGTAAAATACGTATGCCAACAATCAAACATAAGTAAGGAAAACACATCACAAACATCACTAACGTATCTTCAAAATAACTCGCATAAGCATATTCACGCAGATGCATTGACATTGCTGTCAGTATGAAATGCACATGCCAAAAGCAAGAACGCCGTTGTTATTGCACGCAAAATTACTTACACATTGTTGTGTCGTTCATACGCCATTTGGTGAGATCAGGCTGGAAACGCTGACACTTCACCCACTTCTCTTTAAACCATGTTAACCTGTAAAGTGACACAAGCAATGAAGTCACATGAACACAACAGTGTGTGATCCAGAAATCTCAGAACCTTATGAAATAATCCTTGCATCACCAGTATTGATCAACACCCCCATCAACCCCAGACTAATATGAATGTTATTTTGTGCTTTCAGACAGAAAAAACTTTACGTATTGCCCCTTTAAGTGGCCGTACAGTTTATCCATCTTGAGAGGATGTTGATGAAGCTGTTCTGCTCTCTGCCTTGTGAACCGCTCGTCCTGCTTCTCTTTGTCAAGTAAAAGACAAGCAGGCAACGGTCTCACAAAATGGTGTTGGTTGAATTGTGCCGTTAATGTTTTTTCCCTGTATGTGTGTGTGTGTTCCTGTGCCGGTAGCATCCCTACCTATGACACAATGAACAGGTTCCCACGGGCCTCGGCTCCTCCGAGGCACATCGACTGGTGACAGAGAGCCGGCTCTTGTTCTGGCTCCTGAAAGGTACTGACAAAAAAAACATCACATCAGACCTCTGTTTCTCCGCTTAATTTAATCCCTTCCTTCCAATCTTGAATCTTTCTTTTGCACAGCTGTCATCTCGTCCTGCTGTTTGTCTGCCGTCACCACGCCATCCATCTCTCTCCTCTGTTTTTAATCTTCTTTGCATTTCATTTTCTAACCAAACTCTTTAACACTTCTTTACAGCTTGTTTTAGTGATTTTCTGCTCACAGTGGTTTTTGCAGGAAAACCATCATGATGAGAATTGCTAATTTTGGAATCACTAACGAACCATAAATGTCTTCACAGTATTTATGTCGGACTACTTGTGACTGCTTTGTCAATGTGCTGTAGAGGAGAGAAGCTCTTTTTTGCTTAGTTTAATGCTTATTGAGAACAACATAGTTTGCTTCTAAAAAATGCCTAATTTACAAAACAATCAGTATTTAAGGACATAACTTTTAAAAAAAAAAGTATAATTTTTGGTTGTAGTTCATTCAGTTGGATACAGTTTTTTTCCCCAAACGATATATGCCTGCAGCATTTTGGAATATAGCTTTTAATATCTGGAGGGAAATGCATTATTCCCAGAGGACAGCAAGTTGTATAGGACTACTAGAACAATTGTTTGATTTATTCAGTAGCAAAAATCACCATGCAGTCTCTGAAAACCCTCCATGGAGCTTCAAGACTCAACTGACTGCACAAACCAGCCAGAGCTACATTAATCTCCTGGGCCTTTCCAAAGAAAAAAAAAAGCAATACATGAATTATTCACTAAATATTTTATAAATCTAATTCATTTTTCTCCAATATTTGCCTTCTCAGTGCCCCTGAAAACTGGAACTAAAATACACCATAGTAAGTATAAGTTTGCCTTATTACATTTTAGATTGAAGCCATTTAGTTGAATCTGTTGCAATCGATCCAACATCCCAATGAGTTTCCCGCATCAATGGTAAGTAATACAATGGTTCAGAAGTTAACCATTGTTGTTAAAGAAGAACTGCTACTGCCACCCAGAATTGCAAAAAGGCAGAATGAGTAGGATTTTCCTAAAAAACAATGTAGAGACTAATGCAAAAATAATAATTGAAACAATGGAAAGACTAGTTTAATTTAATTAATTTAATTTAATTAATTTGGTTTCTGTTGAGTTTGAATCAAATCCTTCTCATTCTGCCTTTAAGATGTCTATTTAACAAGTAATTTACTCTCGTATCAAGTCTGAAATGTAATTTTCCTAAAAACAAGTGGGAAAAGTTTACCAAATGAGAGTTGATAGCAATCTCAAGAGCAGTCTCAAGAAAAAAGCTGATCAATATTTGTCAAGATGATGGAAATTCCTGGGTTGAGGTGATGTTGTATTGGAAACAACTGAGACTATTCCATCACATTAAAGTTTATTTTATTATTATTTATTCAATTTCAAGACTCAATGTTGGGATTGATTAGTGCAGGTTTATGTTGAGTTTGTGTAGTTTCCTGACAGTAATACAACAATCATTATTGTAAGAGAGCACTGACACAAAGAAAGTTGTACTTAACTCCTAAATTGGAACAAAAGTAAAACAATGTCAAGATACATTCAGTATATTTTAGGTTTACTAATCATAACCTTTCCATCTATTTTCAAGCTGTTTGTTTCACGAGCCCTCGGACCAGAAGAAGCTCAATAACAGCTGGTTTCTTTACAACAGAAGAAGAACACACAAAGCCCTTGGGCTGTTTTTTGTCTTTAGAGATCAACTGAACCTCCTCAACCAGGCAGATCACAGCCTAACAGCACAGTTACCTGCTCCACATCCATGAAACTCTGCCTGCAGGACATCAAACTCTTCACCCTCAGCATCAATCTGAGCCAGGCTTGTTCTTCATTTATTTTTTCAAAAGACTGCTGTGTCTGCGTTTACATTTGTTCAGACACAAAACCAAGCTGAAAAACACATTCAGCAAGAGGACATGACAATAACTGTGACGCCTGTTCATATTACTCGTTTGTGCTTAAGAAGACAGTGGATGAAAAGTCACCCGAAGGTCATGGCGAGCTGCTAGAGGAAACTATTTCTCCTGCACTTAGAATGGATGTATCACGTTCAACACGAGCTAATACTAAAAGTGGAACAGTCTATCAATACATCTGCAATGAAAGGTGCAAATTAACATGCAATTCAATGTGTTAGAAAGCACTGTTTGGTTGTGAATGGCACATCCTTTTTAATTGCAGCATGTGTGAGTTGGTGGGTGTTTGAGTGTTTATTAATGACTGAGAACCGGATGATTTGAACAAAGTGGTAAAAATACAGAAACAGGTTGGTCCCAGGTGGATTTTTGTGATTAATATGAAGAAATTTAGCATGAGTTTTTAAAAAAAAATGTTTACAATATTACAAAACATCCAGACATGTTTGCTGGTTTTTGGGCGAATTGCAAATGACTGGTTGCCTTTCAGAAGTATGTTTCACACTGTTTTTTTTTTTTTACAGATATGCTCCTTCTTACAGGGAAAATCCACTCAATGATGCACTGTTAAAATAAATATGTACCAGGAATTATTTTGTGGTGTAGTGTTTAAAATGTACTTTACGGAACAACTTTACTAATGTGCAAGCTGAGCGGTAGGGTAGTAGGGGCAATTGTACTCGGGCATGGTACAAATCAAGCGTACCTAATGTGAAAACACCCTAAATGTAACATCCTGTCTCTTTAATCATCTTTGGAGCCTTCAGATTTATCTTGGGACCATTTAAGGAGTCACAGGTTGGGTACCACTGTTTTAGACAGCTAAAAAGCAAATTATCTGTGATGGAAATATCGGACCACAACATCCTGCCATCGAAGTTTGGGCATTAATCACAAAAATGCATCATTAAATATAATTTTACCAACAGTGTTTGAGGTGGATTTTCCCTTTAATTCACGTGAAGTCAGAGCATAACTTCTTAATATATCACACATATGACAAACGTGTCAGGCTTATAGATTGTTCCCTTCTAGCTGATGAATTGATTAACAACACGAGCTATCATGTTGAGTTCACTAACATGACATTTTTACTGAGATCTTTCTTGCTTTCATAGTGATGCTACGTTTAAAGTGGAGAAATACTTTCTCAAGCCAAATCGTTTTTTTTTTACTGTAGGTCTCAGGTTTTTAGTGGTCTATCAATGATGTATTCATTTTGTTTCTGCTTTTTAAAACCCTACAGTAGCTATGGATACATTTTAAAGAAACTATATGGAACAAGTGAATGTATTCAAGAGCTATTTTTTATTTTGTATAACTTGATGATGTTGGCTGAGAAATATGCTGAACTCTTATCACTAACGCATTGGGCAAGCCAATCCAGTTATCCCACCCACCTCGCCTCCATGTTTACAGGTTAGAGTTAGACAATCCATTCATGGGACAATTCAAAAAGTAGAGAAACCAGTAGAATGCGTTATGGTTTACGCAGTTGATGGTGTTGATACACTGTGAAAAATGAATGTCCATCTTAACATTGAAAGTTGAATTTGAGCTAATTGTCTCTGAATACGCCAACAGTGCAACAGCAGAATAAGCTAGTCTGCCGTAACTACCTTAAATGTTACTTTACAGAACTAAAAATATGATGTGAAAACTGTCAATAAGATTAAATAAGTACATTTCAATGTACATTTTCACTGTATTTTGGTAATTTTTTAGAAAAAAATGATTTCGAAGTAACTTTGATGCTATCTTTTTGATCGTCTACCATTAGCATCAAAGTTGTGTCCATTAAAACCAGCTGATTAGCATGAAAACTATAGAAAATATTTAATCTTCTGTACTTTATTCCCTTTTTATTAAATTTTTTTAAACTTACATCACATTGACAAACTAATTAATTTCATGAATGAAAAGGAATAATCATTTTAGATAAAAGTTTTGGCCACACAAAGGGAACAGCTAGGAAGCTAGCTATCTTTCTTACATACAGCATGTCATATATTTGTACATACACTTGTACTGTATGGCTTACTGCAGTGTGCGTAGTAGCCTAGTGGTAGTAGTAGTAGTATACATAAGCAGTATGAGGTACATACTGTATACCACTGTTTTGGATAAAGTCTTACTGTGAGGTAAATTCAAAAAGGCTTCAGTTAGCATAAAATAAGCTGACAGTTTTATACTTGTTTCTTGTTAAGATGGACATTTTTGAAGTATCTGTGTGCTCACTTTGACAGGACTATCATTCTTGTCTGCTAGCGTCTGGATGTGACCCATCTTGGGAGAGAAAAAAATTGGTCTGATTTTATTTTAAGTGCTTAAACTATAGCTATTGTGTATCCGGACCTTCAGGACAGATACATCAGTAACTGGTTTGACCTGCGATGCTCCAAAGTTGGGCACCGATGGAGCCACTGAGGAGGAACTTATTATGTGGTGGTGAAAAGAGAGTGTATAAATTGTGAATAAACTTTGAAATTCAATTTATTGTTGTCAGTTTTTTTCAGTTTTGTTTACATTTTAGTGCCTTGAAAAGGGAATATATTTTTGGTTAACATGCTTTTAATTTTATTTGGGCAAATATTTTGGTTAAATCCAAATGAGAGATGAATTTAAGGGTTTTATTTATAATGTATACATTTAAGCTATATAAATGAAAATAGTGAATAACTACTGATAATGATTTTATGATAGTTTATGCAAAACAAATGACATGCAACATGCATTGAGGTCTTCTACCTAAGCAATACAACAGTAAAAGGCATGCATTTAAAATGTTACTCAAGTAAAAGTACAAAAGTATTATCATCAAATATATATTTAAAGTACCAAAAGTAAAAGTACTGATTTTGCAGGATGGTCCCATTCATAATATTGTGTATTATTTCAATGCAACGGTTGGTATGATATCCTACGAAAAGTTTAGCGTCAATTTTCCCTCCAGTCTTTTTAAAATAAACTTCCATCTTCACAGGGAACAATTTGGTTAGGTCTAGGCAACAAAATCACTTAGTTAGCTTTAGGAAAAGATCGACTTGGTTAGGATTAGGCAACAAAACTACTTAGTGACATATCTACTTAGACTTGAATTATGATTATTGATACATTAATGAGTACATCACTTTAAAATTGCAGCTAGTAAATGTGGGATTAATTTTAATCTATTTATATTTTGGAACTTATTTATTACTTTATATACTGCTGGGTAGCTTGTGAACTTCCCTTGGGAAATCAATAAAGTTATTGATATAGTAATATTATAATGTATTTGTTGATTATATTTTGTATTATTAATCTGAGTCAGGAACGTAACTTAAGTTATCAAATATTTATGTGAATGTAGTGGAGTAAAAAGCACAACGTTTCCCTATGAAATGTAGTAGCATAGAAGTAGTAGGAAATGGTAATACTCAAGTAAAGTAAAAGTACCTCAAAATTGTACTTAAGTACAGTACTTGAGTAAATGTTCTCAGTTACACTCCACCATTGGTAGCATGGGACATATTGCTCATAGTGTATTTTAATTCTTTAACACAAGACTGCACATTCTTATGTGGTGCTGCCACTGCTGGCCAGAGCCCACTGGTTGCGTTACTGGTCAGCTATTTTCAATAGGAGATGATTATCTTCTTCCATAAGCTTCATTCTGGGGTTTTCTCAGGCACCGAACAGCATGTGAATAAACACCACCAGCCAAACCACATGCCGACTCATTCCTACTTCTAAATAAGCTTATATAGAAGACAGATGAGAACAAAAAATACCCATTCAAAAACAGAAGTGGCGGTTCAGAGAAAATCTCTTTTATGGTGTTTACTTGCACATCAAACACTGTGTTTAAATGGTTATTTCCGAGATTCTGCACGAGTTGTACACTGCTGTGTGTGTAATCCATCTTTAGCTTGATGGGTAGAGCCATACAATAACACTGCCAGCAGGACCACCAATGCTATAATAGTATGCACTTTAAGGGGCTCTGAGGAAAAATATTCACAAATTAAAATGCATAATACTGTTTTCTGTAATGAGGAAATCTTTCTAGTTGAGAGCCCACACTACAACATACTACATTATATACAGTGTATTTTAATAGCTTTTTATTTATTCATCTGTTTATTATTGGAGCTCCACATACACACCGATTTTGTCTTTTATATGCGTTGTCCGTTATTTCAATTTCATTTTTTTATTGTTATTTCCTAGTTTATCATATGTGTTTTGCCCTGTGTTAAGAGCAGCCACATACAACTGCCCCTCATACTATAGGGATATATAAAGCTGTATTGAACTGTATATCCTTCACACCAGTGTGGACAGCACCCTATGGATTTACACAGAAGTATAGATACTTACATCAGACACAGTGTGCCGGTGAGTATGCTGCCATCTCTGGGGAACACAAACACTCAGAGGGTGGAAAGAAGACTTTTATGCTGCAGTCACATGGAGTCAGGCAGAAAGGAGACGGACAACACCTTCTGGACGGCACTGTAAAAACAAACAAACAGGCAGGCAGACTTGGTGATGAAGTAAAATATACTATTTAAAGTAATTTTTCTAGTAATGTATGTAGTTATAAAAATGCAGCTTTCTCTTAATATTATATTGCAAACTTTATATAGTCACCTAATTTTACCGACCTGCTCTCATCCACTAACATGATATCAGGTTTGACGTCTACCGTCTGCCTGATTCCATGTGAATGAATCATAATAAGAAACACTGCTGATTTTGCAGCAGCTTCAGAATTTCATCCTAAAATTGTGACAAAATTACAGATGGAAAAACATGAAACTCCCTTTTGGACAGTGGTGGAAAGTAACTAAGTATATTAACTCAAGTACTTTACTTAGATACAATTTTGAGATACCTTTGCTTTACTTGAGTGTATCAATCTTATGCTACTTTATACTTCTACTCTACTACATTTCAGAAGGATATATTGTACTTTTTACTAAACTACATTTATCTGACTGCTGGAGTTACTTTACAGATTACTACTCAATTTATAAAATATGATACTTTGCTGCAGATTAAACTATCCAACAGTATATGCAGTAGTTCCTCCACGTCCACCATATGTAACATTAAAATGCTGCATTTGTGTTAAAGCGTCAGTAATAATACTCCAACTTTAAGTACATTTTGCTGTTAATACTTTGTACTTTTACTTAAGTGAAATCTTGAATGTAGGACTTTTATGTACTTGTAAGTAAGAGTACAGAGCGGTATTGCTACTTTTACTTGAGTATATATAAATTATATAAATATATGAGTACTTCTTTCACCACTGCTCTTGTAAAACTGTGAGTATAGCTTACTGATTATCTTTAGAAAACAGTGTTTTTTTAGAGACGTTTGTGTTTAAATGTACTGTATATCCCTACAATTCTTTCAACTGCACTTTGTGAAGCTAAATCTCTTTCGGATGTGTTGACTACTCGTCCTGCATCACTCACAATGGGCCCTTTTTCCTCCAGATGGGCCTGATAAATAAAGCTACTTTAGACATATCCTACCCCCCACCCTTACCACCATGCTAACCCCCCTGGTCTTGAACAGACATTTCTTGTTCTCTCTTAATTGGCACAATTACTTACTACACTCAACACTGTACTTGGTCTGCCTTGTGTGAGTGACTTCTACTCACGTTTCTTTGTGGTTGTGCAGTCTGATTGCGTTTATATTTGGGAGGGAAATGATAGGCTACACTGCATGGTTTGTGAGCTAAAACTGCCTTTTAAAACAGGCAAGAACTTGAGGGCATCAGGAGGCTCGTTTACATGAGTATATTCCCAGACTGCCACATTTCTTTTTAATTGAGATGTACTCCGCAGACACATGAGAATTGTCGACAAACTATGATGTTTGCATGATTGCATAAACCCTCTGGCAACAGAAATTGCTATATAAAGATGCAATTCAAAATAATTTAGTTCTACTTTAAGTGTGACGGTTTGTACGCTCATTACATGACCTTAAAAAACCTGAGCATCACGGTAAACATCTCGTGGTCTTTGCCTTCTCCAGACAACTAAAACGGATGTAGTCGCTGCTCTCCTCCTCCTGTACAAGTTTTGTTTAGTCAGACTTTTTTTTTTTTGTAACATGAATTCCTTCTGTGTCTGCTCAGCCAATAAATAGCAGGAGGGACCCTCAGCTTGAGCAGTCCCATTCTCCTCCTCTTACACTCAGCATCCATCTGACACCATGTGGACCCAGGACAGCGCGCTGCTGCTGCTGATCTCCTGCTGCTTTTGGTCAGCCGAGGCCCAGAGACAAAGCATCTGGGATGATCCCGTCAAATTCAAATCCCAGGCTAAG
>CAKALG010028249.1:0-12060 GCA_916700815.1 Helicolenus hilgendorfi | reverse complement strand
ATAATACAGTGTAACACTATTTCTGAGGATGAAATGTAAGAACTGAGACAATGTTAACGGGTAGGAAGGAGAGATTTTAGCTTTCAGTCCTTTAGCAATATAACTCATCAAAAAAAAAAAAAAATGCTGCACTATGCTTAGTCCGACATATTAAAAGCCCTTTTTGGATTAAGCATTTGACAATAAACAAAGCTTTAGAACAGTTGAGCGAGGCATCTCCTCTTTCTTTCTCTCTCCCTCTCCCTCTCTCTCCACTTCTGTTCACTCAAACAGAAGTAACAGCAACTGCCAGCAACACATTTTGACATCTGCTGTTGGTGGCAGTATTTCATGACAAACATCCACACTGCCTGTCTACATCCACATTTGACACGAATGTGTAGCCGTCATCACCGCTCCCACAAAGCAACTACAGGCCCGGTAAACCGCAGATCCTATTTTTGACCGCAGCCGATAATTCTTGCAAAAACCAGAGAGTCAATATTTTATCACAGGGGTACAGCAAACACATGCAGATGCATTGTTGGTGTGTTTTCCTCTTAAATATTGATTCCTAAGCCACTCTGCAGCCATCTGGTCTGTGGAGTATATTCTGCATACACACACATACACACACACACACACACACACACACACACAGCCACATGTGCAAATGCATCTCTCACACACACATACTGACACACATACAAATGTGCACAGACACATGAACGGGATTCTTTCTCGCCAGCACACAAGGACACACAGCACACGTGCTTGCTCAGAGGGAAGGAGCCTTCTTTCTAAAAACCACATGAAAGGAAGTCCAATTTGTTTCGTCATGGACTCTGAATGTAATTTTACGTGTCCACTCTAAACCACAGCCCTGTTGCCTGCAACAATCGCCTTGTTCCACTCATTTCCCTCTTTGTCTATATGTCACCACTGAAGGGCCTTTGCACGGCTTCAAGCTGCAGATGTTGCCACAGCACCTCCGTCCTCCTGTACAAGCACTTTTTTTTTCCGTCAGCGTAATTGTATTAGAATGCACCTCCAATCCTCTGTAACAGAAAGATGTAAGCCGCTTCGCTTGCTTGTGGAGGGATCAACAGTCTCTCTCTCTTAAAAGCCTTGCAAAGCTGTGTGTGTGTGTGTGTGTGTGTGTGTGTGCGTACACGTACAGTATGTGCATACACAGTTATGTGTACACAGACTGTGCACAGACTTCTACACACGTTCTTTCACCTCAAACACATACACACACATACAATCACAGAGTATAAGCAGAACCACCTCTGTGTAGTGTGATTAGGTATAGCTGTCGCCGAATTGTGCTGAGCACAGCCAGGGCATTGCTGAGGATTGGGTTGCCCTGTCTCCACAGAGAAAGAGAGAGAGAGGACACACACACACACACACACACACACACACACACACACACACACACACACACACACACACACACACACACAGCCTGTCTGTCTCCACCTTGTCTTTAGCCAGTCGCCAGGAAGCAGCTGGCCTGAATATCTGAGTGCCTTTAATGAATTGAAATCTTTAGGGTGCTAGGATTCAGTGATTAAATGCAATAAGACTAATATTCCTGGGTGAGTTGGGAGTCGAAAGAGGATTGTCCTCAGAGAGAGAGAGAGAGAGAGGAAGAGAGAGGGGTGTGCTTGGCAAAGTGCAGTCTCCCTGTTCTCCTTACCCCCCACCACCCCACCTCTTGGGGAAAAAACCCTATTTAGAGCAGAGGAGGAGTACAATCGGAGAAGGGAAAGGAGGGAGGGGAGGCGTTCGCTGGTGTGTGGTGGAGGTAGAGGTGGAGGGCAGTTGCGACGGCTTGAAGATTATGTTTCATGTTGATTGTGATGGAGACACACTGAGGAACTTTGGGTTTGACCTTCCAAAACTTATAAATTAAACAATGGCAATAAAAGCTACACTTCACTACACCAATACATACAGTAACTCACATGAGATGACATATTATCACAATAATACCAGGCTCTAAGATTAATCTGAATGGTACGTGATTGGATGTTGGCCCCCTGGCAAGTACGGATCTTACGTCTCCACTTTGATAAATGGCTTGGAAACATTGCTGTTCATTCCACAAATGTATTGATTATTGACCGCCAAAATTTGGATGTCCTAATGGCCCCCTTTTTAAATTGACAATAAAAGTTGAACTTCAAGTTGAAGGTAAGAGCTCATGATGCTACATCTAAGCCTACAGTGTATCCGAGACACCCAAGTCTGTTACTTACTATGAATGAAGCTGTGTGCCTTCTAATACCATCACAACATTGTGCAGAAACCTTATAGGGCGAGAGAAGAGAAGAATGCTGTTCTTTACGGTACAAAGTAATCTACCTGGACTTATTTGATTGGCTAACACAATACTTTGCCAGATGATTGCACAGAAAGTTGAGCAGGATTTTTTGCCAGACGACCTTGCATTTTTGTTTGTCCTCATTGAAATACATAAGGAAACTGTGTTTCTCTGATACAGTGTTATTGTTGGTTTGAACAGTCAAAGCATTGCAGTTTTGTCATTGAGAAGCTCAGATTTTGATTTCAGAGTACAGAGAAAGTGGACATTACTAATATTCCCGAAAGTAAAAAAAAAAAATCTTGCTGTAGTCAGGTTAATGATTTAATGCACTTTGAGTTGTTTTGTTGTTGAAGGCTGCTGTACAAATACACTTGCCTTGCCTTACTCCTTAGTCTTATTCAAATATCACCTTGGCTGGCATCCGGGAGGTAAAACTCTCACCCTCCACCACCACCACTATGTAACTCCCTATCATTTTAATTGTGGGAAGCCAGTGAGGGATTGTCTGTTGGTAAGAATAAGTGTGGGAGATTAGAGAGAAAGTTTCAATGTCTGACTAAACAGGAGAAAAGATGTGGAGTGGTGTTGGAGGAGACACTTTTCTATCTACCCTCCAATAAACAGTAAATAGAATTAGAATTGAGTGGAGACAAGCACTGTAACACATTTTTGAGAAATGGAAAAAACAAGTGTCATATATTATATGACAATTATTTTCAAATTGTACCTGCTCAGGGCAAATTTGTGGCTTAAACGTAGGGTCGGTAATGCTGAGAAACTAGCACGCCCAGTGTTGCCAACTCTTTTCCAATGGAAGTAGCTAGCAGCACCAGCTCCAAAGGTTGCTAAATTTTGTGAGAAAGTCGGTAACACTGACAGCCTGTCCGTTCAGGGCTCCCTCCAAAGCTATCATTTCGAACATACTTATATCAAAATGGACATAAACGACAAACATGGCTGTTGTTAGTACTCACCCATCATTTCATTTGGGTTTATTACGATCCTGCGACAGCCACAGATACCATTTGTTCTTCTACTTCTTTTGCCAGAGCATTTGTAGGATGTAATGACAATTCCAACAAATATAACCAAATGTATTTGAACAACACTACCAACCCTAACTTTAAATTTATTTTTTTTCAGGTAATGTTTTGCTTCTTTTGTCATTGACATTTAACATCATCATCATCATCTTTTCTCAAAAACAAACCTACCTTATTTGCAAACAATCACATGATTCTGAAATAGCCAGCTATATTGCTAGGAATTAAGTGAGTTCCTGTACCTCACCATTTACGTCCAGTGCCAATGTTCAGTGCCAATGCAGGAAGTAGTAGGGTGGACTTTATGTAGCTCGGCAGAAAGGGTTGGCGGTCAGGGTGGTGGATGGGCATGCAGAACGTCAGACTTTCATGCCATTACTATTGCCGTTTGCACTGTTTGCGCTGTTAGCACCATTAACTGCTAGCCGCCAGCTCAGCCGTCTCCATGTTGAGAGCCGCGTGGAGGCAGTAGCTCTGTTGAGCACCTTATCATGGTAATTGTCTACTATTTGGACTCACATGAAATTAAATGCATCTGTCTGCTATCCAGGTCATATCTTGCAGTCAAAGCAACTGGATTTGCTCTTTGGTCTTAAAGATTTTCCTATCTCATCCAAGAGGTTTCGCCAGCTGCCTTTGATTTATTACATCTAGATATAATTTGAAGTGATGCAACATGTTTAAAGAGTATTCCGAAAATTAACATTTTGACAGATAATATATAGTGCCTCGAACTGTGCCTCAAGGCATGTCTTCTGGGTTATTTTCATTAAACGAGCATCTTAGGTCACAGTTTTCCTTCAATGCATTCATATTTAATGCAGTTTGATTTGCACGCTATCCCATTACTCAGTAAGAGTAGCTTAGGTTGAAAGCTGTAGAATCAAGTGAAAAGTCATGACACTAAAGTATACGCTTAAAGCAAAGCTTCATTTAATTAGCCGACAAGTCTGACAGATACTATTTAACATGAACCACTTCCCTGATATGTCTCGCAGAGTACGTGATGGGAAAAAAAGGTTGTGTGGAGACAGGTTGAGCTCATTTATAAAACACTCCAGACAGACAGGAAGAGAAAACCAACGTTTTCTCATGTCTGCCTCCTCCACTTGTTGGACTCACTGATCTTAAAAAGCTGACAGTTCGCAATTCAGGATGGAGCTTTAACTGAGTGTTAACTGCACTTAGACGCATATCACAGCGTGTAGAGAAGCAGTAGCATACTGTGGATATACAGAACACATGTCAACACATAAACACCTTCACACACACAACCACACATGCAGTAATACTATGCAGTAATATTGCCCATATGGTAAAATTGCAATTTTTAATATACCATGCAAAAACACTGCAATACATATAAAAAAGATGTTGAAAGTCTTAGTATTATGCAAGATTTCCAGTATGTTGCAAAATGTAACTCTCTTCTTTGAATTGTATTTATATGTTTGATATATTTTTACATTAAAATTGTATTCAAATAGTTATCATTTATTTACCGAAGCAAGTCACTCAAACCTAATGATTTAACATCATGATCCACTGGATTGAACTTCTGTGAGGTGTCTTCCTTTATTTCTTTATGCCCATAAAAATGTGTATAAAACACCACACTGTTATTCCAGCCCGGTCACATGAAAAAGCATGTGAATGATACAATAATGCGCTAGGTAAAAGCGTGTAGTAAGAATGCCATTCTTGCTTTAGGCGTGTCATTTGTAGGCCATGTCGTCTGTACTGACTGCAATATATATGTGAATATGCTATGCTCAGGGCTAGTGACGTAGAATTAAAAGGGAGAAAAAGGTGGATGGGTCCAACAAACACAGGACTTTCAGCCGGTGTTCCGAGACCAGTGGTTTTGTTTTGTAGTATACGTTAGTGACGTTTGTGATGTGTTTTTTGTACTTATGTTTTATTGTTTCGTACGTATTGCACTTACTTTATGTACTTAATTTATGACCAACCATGAAATTTTACCTATACCTAACTAAGTGGTTTTGTTGCCTAAGCCTAAGTGAGTAGTTTTGTTGCCTCCTGCTGGTAATGCACCTTCGTACAGAAGTGTAATGTTCACTGCTTGGCGAGGCAAGACATGGCACGCTATCCTCTGGTGGACAGGCTGGTCTATTACAAACTTTGGCATGATATCGGGTTGTTTTTTTCTCGGTGAAGTGTCCACAATCTTGACGAGTTCTTATACTAACACGAAATAATGACTATTCCATCTTCCAGTGTGCTTCTGTGCACAGGTTTCATTGTCTGCTTGAAAGTGTGTTTGAAAGCTGTGTTTACATATCTTTAATGCAGACTGACTCTTTCCAGGTTTGTTTGTTTGTGTGTGTGTGTTTAGTCTATGACTGTATGTGTGTGTTTCAATGTGATTCTGTGACATCATGACAGAGAGAGGGACAGTGATAATACTTATACAACAGTTGCATCTTTTACTTACGGTCACATTCCCACTATGTCATTCATTGCATTCCATTTACACCGATTCAAAGCACATTTTTGTGGCCTCCTTGTCTTGATAACATCCAAAGACATGCATGCACGGAGCTCATGATTTACTGGAATGTGACAGGAGCACTGTAGTATATTTACATGTGTAAATCATGGAGGATGCTGACAAAATGATTGTGAGTAATAACATGCTGTATATTTGTTGTACAGTTGCCTTAACAACAGTAATAGAGCAACTGCACCACAAGGCCATAAATAAGTTACCAAGCAGTGATACCAACACAAACAAACAGAAGCACACTTGTGAATAGTAAGCGCAGAAAACACTGTAGACATACTAACACACACACACAAAGACATTGTGCGCCTCACCTTTTACGTTCACCTTTACAGGAGTTTTCACGGCCGCCTCCAACACGGGCTTCCAGTTTTTTGCCTGATTTACAGCCCAAAGGTGCAGTCCACTACTCTGAAGTGTTTACTCACCACAGGCATTAAACATAACTGTCAATTAGGAGTGGAAGTCAGGGCTCCTAATGGCCTTGTTTAGGCTGTCGTGTGGACAAGCATTAGCGTCTCTCAGTCTGAGAGAGTGTGTGTGTATGGTAGGGAGTGAGGAGCATACAAGGACCAGTGTGTACGTGTAGCTTTGTGTGTGTGTGTGTGTGTGTGTGTGTGTGTGTGTGTGTGTGTGTGTGTGTGTGTGTGTGTGTGTCAAAATCCTGCACAGCTTAGGCCCCTTGATCATCCCGAGTAGTGAACATTTCACCTGACACCTTTACGAGAGGACAGGACCCCGGACTCATTTTTAAAGTCCCCCGTCCACTTTGATGTGCGTTATTAAACACACCTGTACCTGATTTGTACGCTGCTCTCTTTCGTCTCTACCCTGAATATTAGTGCTACTTAAGGTTAAGTCTGAACATCAGCAGTATTTATGGTTAGGTCTTAATGGGTGAAATATATAAGAGCAATAAGGGTGGAATTAAAGAAAGGTTCGATCAAAGGGTAAACTACTTTTTTATACTGTTCTGCTCACATGTATTCCCTCTTTATCTAATAAAGGACTACACATGTGCTATGAAATAAATTACATTGTTACCATTGGTGTATACAATGCCTATTAAAGCTACGTTTACATATTTGAATTCCAACTGAATAAAATAAATGTCTGGTGGTTCTTAACCAGGAAGAACCTTTGAAAAACATAATTGTTTTCATATTTTTTTTTCTTAATTAATTGCCCATGCATTACATATTATAGAGTAAAGAAAGGGCTATTTATTCCAGCTTGTGTCCGCCCATAAGAGACATAAGTGGAAGTGTATTCACACAGACAATATGCAAGTTGAATTCCAGTGTATGTTTTCTTTTAACGTATTAGTATCCGTAGCAAATTCATCAAACTTAACATCCCACCCCATTAACTACCACAATATCTGTTTGTGAAACATAATAAACCCTCTACTGCTATAATAAAACTTTAGCTGCATTAACTTCCTGTTCCAGGTGTGCGTCAGAGATTAATGTCTGAAGCATTTTGGAGGAGAAAGGGTTGATGGGAGGATAAAGGATACAAAGAGCTCATGAATTATCTGCATATACGAGCTGCTTATTTGATCAACGATAAGGGGAATGAGTCCACTTGCTCTCCAGTCTACACTCACATGAAGCCTATGAGCCTTGCGATACCATCAATTTAGCTCGCAATGACAACTAGTCCTTAGCATGGATGAACACACCCTCTTTGGTAAGCTATATGATAGGATTATGACTGTATTTGATATGCAATGCATGGAATTAAAGAATAGATAAGTTTGAATAGTCCCCTTGCTCTAAAGCGAAGGCTTAGTTAGGCCTTATGCTCTACAGTAGACTTGGCAATACAGTAAATTGTCTGTTTTGCCCTTGAGGATCAATAACATAGATCCTCAAGGGCGCCCTGGTTTATTCTTCTGCTAATAGTTAAACCTAATGTGAGGTGAGGAGCGGGTTCTTCAAAAGGGACGGAAATGCTTCTGTACGATTGTGACTAATTGTGGCATAAATTCACAATGGTTTCATAACGGCCTTCACAGCTTGAGGTTTATCATGTGCAATGGACGCCTTGCTCCCATTTTCACCTACCATTGCTCTCAATCAAACAAAGAGGTGGGGTGGAAGTTTCTTTTCATGTGTTCAAAGGCGACCGGTTGCTGAGCAATTTCTTTTAACAGAAACAATAACTCTTTTTATTGAGAACAAATGTTGACATTTGGAGGGTGCAGCAGCAGGGTGAGAGAAAGAGAAAGAGGGGGGGAAGAGAGAGAGAGAGAGAGAGAGAGAGAGAGAGAGAAAGAGAGAGAGAGAGAAAAAGAGAGAGAGAGGCAGGGCCTCTGTGTGCTTTGGAGAGTGCCTCTGGTGCTATTTGACAACAGTGCTGAGTCCCCGGGGGAACCCACCTGAGAATAGAGCATGCATTTCAATAAATCAACTCCTAATGAAAGCGTTTGGGCTGTAGAAGAAGAAGCTGGCCAGGGGCTACAGTGTGCATGACTTCCGTAAAGGTGGCTGACATGTGAAATAAAGGTAAATAAAGAAAAAAGGTAGGTAAAATACATCAGTATCAGGCAGTGGTGATCAAAAGGAGAACACTCAACAAAAAATAAAACAATCATAGTTTCAAAAAAGTCCTCTGTGAGTATTTTTTCCTCCCTAAAAAGACTCTACTTTAATACCATTTCTGACAGTGTGACACCATTCACTGCAAAGTAAACCGTGCATTTATGTCACAAAGACCTCTGTCAGCCTAAAAGGTGGGTTAACTGAGTTTGGGTGGGTTTTACCCTTCACAACATCCCTGTTGGCAGCCAAATATTACTTCCTTGGATGAGGCAAAGGGGGGGAAAGAAGAAGAAGGAGGAGGAGGAAGAGGAGGAGGAGGAGGAGGAGGAGGAAAACCAAGGTGAAAGGAAGTCCCTTGAGATTTGGACAACACTCAAGCTCAAATTCAACTGGAAAATGAAGGATTAGCTTTTAGTCTGGCTGGGAGCGATGATGGAGGCCTCTTGGAGGATGGGAATATTATATATTTGATCTTTGACTATTTCACACTCTACAAGGCCACAACTGTGCAGTGACAAAATATTGGAAACACTTTTCTCAGTCAGAAAAAAAATAATATTAAAAATAGATTAAATAATATACTGTGTATAAAATATTTCTTAACGTAGTATAATATTAATAAATTAATAAATAAATAAAATCAAAAGTGCTTTAAATAATAATAATAATAATAATTATAAATGTCCTTTTTTCTAAATTGTTTAATTAGCTGTGTCCTAAAGCCCCTGTAATAACCAAACCATGATGAAAAGCAGAGGAAAGCCTGTCCGATTAGGGCCCATCACACAGCCCATTGGAGCTGGCAGATGCTTAGATAGACTTTTATGGATTGCTCAATGCCGTGCCGTAATGAAGCAGGCAGGGCTGACCCATCCTGAACCAGGCTAAAAAAGCTCCAGGGACTGTTCCCACTGGGAGAAACCATAATGCCCGATGCGTCCCACGGCTGTATTAATCACACTGCAAAATAAATGTGTGGCAGGGTTGAGGGGAGAGGGTGGAAAAGGGGAGAAAAATGAAATAAGTACTTCGTTTATCCCAATCAAGGTCGTTGAATATGTGGCCGAGGGAGATTTCTCTGACCAGAATGAGGCCCTAAAAAGAAAATGATGGTCCATTTAGAGAGAATGGATTGTGCAATCTGTGAAAACTCATAATGTTTATGAAAAGCGAGATTCATCAAGCAGTTCCCATCTGCGTTTGACTGACAAAATAAAAAAAAGAACAATGAGCAGAGCAAATAGAAAGAAAAAAAACTGCCCCGGTGTTAAATACAGGTCTGTTGTAAATAAAAAGAATGACTCCCCAAGATTGATGTAATAGTTGGGAAAACAGTTTAATATTTTCTCCTTTTGAATAATGGATATCATAACCCCGCTGGTACATCCAATACCAGCGCGTTTTATTTCATTTACATTCAAAGATATAAATTAGTAAAAGTACTCCTGATAACAAGATTGTGTAGCTTTTTTCCCCAAAATGCGTCTCAAATGAAAAACCGTCCATAATATATATATTTATATATTTACAAAACAAACAGACGATGTCAGTTTCCCATTTTTTTGCAATACAACTTGCATAAATTATCGGCAATCATTTCGCCATCATCATTTAAAAAAATAAATATCAAATGTAGGCTATTCCACTTTGAAGTACTCGAGTTCAACTTCAGTCCCAAAGACACCTCCTTTTACAAACACGGTTTCACAGAAAAGCCAAATTATGTTTTTCACACGTGAATATGTATTAAAATTATATATATATACGTATATATATATATATACGTATTTATATATATGTATACCGTGGCAAATAAGCAAACTATAGGAACCTGAGAAATAACATGTAAATCACATATAATGGGATTTTTTTTTTTTTCAAACCAACATATGAAATTATTATCCACAATGCGTCAAAAAAAAACACAAATAATACAATAATAATAATGTGACAAACATGTGCTGTGGAGAGTGTATCATCGGCCTGTGTAGAGCTGAGGAGGCGGTATAGCAGCTTTCATTCCCACTATATGGTGGCACTGGATCCGGTTCGGAGTAAAGGTTATGGGGGTTAAAACATGGGGCCAAAAGGTGGTGTCCTTACTCGCTTTATAGTCAAAGCAATTGTGACACCTACCTGCAGACCATGGAAATAAAAATCCCACACGATCAAATGATCGACCCCCTCCACAAACCTCAGGAAACACAGAGTTCTCTCAGGCTGGAAACAGCTCTATATACTGCAAGTGCTTATTAAAATCCCCCATTGCCTAATTACTGGAAGAAAAAAAACAGAGACTATCCAGCTGCATGTAGGCAAAGCTTTGAATGTGCGCAAAGAAAAGTAACCGTCACAATAACCTAAGTGACATTTGAAGATGTAAAAGTTGCACGATGAATGCACACAGAGCAAACTGACTGATTTGTTTGCTTTTGGCTGACCCTGTGTAATTATAATTACCCAACTGAAAGATAAGGTTTGTGGCCTGCTGTGCGCGCGCACACACTCTCTCTCTCACACACTCACACACACGCGCACACACACATCAGAGGAAACATTAAAAATAGGATTCTGCTCAAAGCTATATGGCAACATTTCTCCACTTATTGTATTCACAGGCTGCCACTGTGCGTGTGTGTGTGTGTATGTGCGTAATTGCGCATGGTTATAGGCTGATTTGAGGCCTGCATGTGCTTCATGAGTTTATTTTAATGTCTCTATATCTGTAGGTGCTGCACATGTGTTTGCAGTATGATGATTTTCTTATCACCACTGCTTTCTAATGCGACGTTTAATGATTTAATGAGAAACGCGTAAAAATGGAGACCAATTATAAATTGATTAATCCAGAAAAAATGTACCGCGCCTGAAAACGAATTATAGGCCACATAGGGCGCTGTAAAATATCCATCTCAATAAATCTCCTATTCAGTCCTTGAAAATCGTATTCATCTTAAAACCAAGTGATAACCAATAGCCAATAGTGTCAGATAATGCCACTTGTGTCTCATGCAAACTCGCTTGAAATAAAGTCTTAATTTTCTAAAACAGCCAGGATGGATATCCTTCTATGATATTATTATCATTCTATGATATATGAGTTATTAGATGAGAAGTGAGAAAGGGGTATAGGGAACTATAAGTTTTACTTCTTCCTACTCCTTTTCGGACACTATTACTCTTGTTTTGTTTGTTATTATTTTGTATCTGTTTTTATTTATTTTATGTTGGAAATAAAGTCATTCATTCATTCATTCATTCATTCATTCATTCATTCATTCATTCATTCATGGTTTGACACGTGAAAAGTGACACAAAGAAAAACCAGTTGATTTGCATTGCAAACAAAGTGAACTCATTTTTTACTTCCGCCATGGAGCGGGGTTTAAGAAAAATACAATCTCAAGATTCAAAAACACCAGATTAAATACATTTTGTCAAAATGTTTTTTTGTGTTTTTTAACAGCGGTGGTGGCGCGTCGTTGTTATTACGTACCTTTCTTTGCTTCTAAATTTGCGGCTCTGAAATGTTGTTGCTGCTGCTGCTCGACAACAACAATCTGGTTGGGGTTATGTTTGACGAGAGGAGAGTCTGGCCTGTGTTTGGGCTGTGTGCTCGCCTCCAGAGCCTCC
>CAKALG010028248.1:0-16783 GCA_916700815.1 Helicolenus hilgendorfi | reverse complement strand
ATACTGTCATTTTGAAATAATAATAAAAATAAATAAATAAATAAATAAAAATATTATTATTTTCATGTATAATTTTACCTATTTTAGTTCTTCTTGTTCTATATGCACCTTGTCCTTTTACTCTAATGCAATTATCTATGAGCCATGTTGTTTGTAAATTTGAATTTGTTGAATGAAAAAAAAAAAAGGTTGACCTTCCTGCATATGGCGCTTTCGTCATTCCAGACATGCGCAGTCCGTCCCTGCTGCCAGCAGCTTTGTTGGTGTTGCTACATGCTACATGCTACATGCTAACTAGCACGCCAGTATTTCCTGCCTGTGACTGGACACAGCTATGGACATCGACGCGTTACTGGAGGCGTTTCAAGGCAATATTTACACTTATTAGAATAAGCGTTTTGTTTATGAGTGAATGAATGTTGTAATTTGTTGTGATGCCAGCAGAAATAACGTGTTAATGTTTGCTAACTATGTTACGTGCGTTACTGTAACTTAACGTTAGCTTACTTAGCAACGGTGAACCTAGCTGTTTAGAAGAAGAGGAGGCTCCTATAGGGACAAGCTGACCTGTCTCTGCTCGGCCTAGATACCTCAGTGATTATCCTCTGAGAGGAATAAGTTCTTCACGTTGTTTACGTTTGACCCATTTTAAACCCGCACTGATAACTTGGAAGATTATGTAAACAGCTAGCTGGGTAGCATCACAATAAAACATGTTTTAAAACTTACTAACTTTTACATCAACTTTTCCAGTTAGTTAGCTGAAATTGGTGTTTGGGGATTTTATGATATGGTGTTTTTTTCCTGTTTAGCATATTTCCACTTGATACAGCTAATAATAAATAAAATAATAAATAAATAACTGACTGTTATTTAGAGTAACTTTAAGATGTGTTGTTCTTATATATTGTTCCTTATTTTTTGGCTTTTATTGCCATAATCCTATGTATTTATATGGTTCTTATTGTAACTTGTCCCTCCAACTGCACCATGCCTTTAATATGTTTCCTTTGACTTAACTAATTATTGGTTGTCTGTTGTATGTATGGATGTATGGACTGGGAATGCTACAAATGAATTGCCCCTTTGGGAATAAATAAAGTTGTCTGAACTGAACTGAATTGACACTTAATAATTTTTTAAGAATTGCTATCGTATAATTAATGTACCATATCAATATCATGTGCAATACTATTTTTTTATATTCTCATGTGCAATATAACTGTTCATTGTGTGCAATATTAATGTCCAACATGTGCAATATTACTTATTTTTCTGTTTGTTAGCTTACTTTACCTTTTTTATTTTACTTATCTTATCTTATTTACTAATTTTACTAAATGTATCTTACTTCATTCTTATTCTATTAGGCACTGGTGCTAGAAATAGTACTTTTTTATTTTATACACTTGTATTTTATACACTTGAACTTGTTGTAATTTTGTTGTATTTTTGAGCAATCTCTGGTACAAGAATTTCCTCTGGGATTAATAAAGTTCTAACTTATCTTATCTTATAAGTAATTTACAGGATACGTTCTTCTCTAATGGTCATATGCTTCTGGGTTGTTATGAAAATGTTCAACTTTAGGTTAATGCAGGTGCAATCATTGTTGGGTTCAGTTTGGGTCAAATTTGTATGCTGTTTGAATTAATGTTATTATTACCAATAAACTAATTTCTGTTTTTCATGTGGTCATTTACAGATTTTGAGAAGAAAGGCAAGAAAGAGACCTGTCCTGAACTTGAGCAATTCTTGTGTCATGTTGCCAAGACAGGCCAGCCAATGTGAGTAGTTCTCAAGGGTTCACACTAAACTAAATTAAAACTTCTGTAAATCTTCACACACAGCAATGCACACACCAGTTTTCCTCCAAATGAATCCTACTGACCTTTTTTTTTTTTTTTATCATTTATCAGTAAAAATGTGTCCCAAGACTTTCCATTTTTTTTTTTTTTGTATATTATTTTTATTGACAAATTTTAACGACAACACATACACCAAACAAAAATCAAAACCAGCAGCCCAACCCGAAAGTTCCCGTACCTGCACTCACACACCCAGACACATTTACACCCGGGGAGGAGTGATACAAATAACTAAGAGAAAACTCTCTAAACCGCATGTCAAGGACAAAACATACATATCGTTACATACAGCATCATCCACGTAATAGTTAAATGCAAGCCGGAGTATTTAATAACAGAACAGAGAAAAGGAAAAACAAAACAAAACAATCAATATATAAATAGAAATATTGTCAAACTGAGTCCAAATATTGCAGAAAGGGGCCCCAAGATTCTTCCCATTTATATTGACATTTTAAATTATTGGCTTGCAATTCATGTAACCAGTTTCTGAATCACGGTGGAGTTGGTGTCATACAGTCTTTGAGAATAAGTTTGTTTTTTGTTTTTTTCTTTCCATTCTTTTGTTTGTATGACACGCAGACTTGTGTTTCCCATATCTTCCAGGATCTCGTGGTCACAGTTCAAAACATACTTTGTGTTTAAGTTGGAAAAAGTCATGGATGATTTCCAAAATTCAACGCCAGAGCAAAGAGCGCCACATAATCCCAATGTAGACTACGTTCCCTTCGAAGACATGAAGACGAGGATCTTGAAAATAGTGGATGGTTACAATGGGTGAGTAATTGACTGCAAACAGCCACATATAAAACATTTGTTCATATTCCAAATTTTCTTTACATATATTGTTATATATTGTAGCATTATGTACATAATCTACATGTTGCATACTCCTTTATTTCTATTTTCTTACATTTCTTTATACTTGAGTAACTGTAATGTTTAAGTTAAAATTTCCCCCCAGGGATTAATAAAGTATTTCTGTTTCTGATACTGGGTACTGGGTTTCAAGTCTGCTATTTTCCTTGGTGCATCATCAGTCAGACAGATCTAAACTTAGTATTTTAACATTAACACATAATACTGTGTAAACCTTCACTCTAGAATACAAGAAGCAGTATGTTGACAAACAATCGTAATTAATAATTCATGTCAGAACATGAGACCAGCTGTGACAAGGGTCAACCAGGTTTGTTCATATTGATCCAAGTTTTTTCTCATTCGGTTCCTGTGCTGCCAGGGGTTGATGCTGGCTGTGTGATGGCTAATCCTAAATATATATCTCGATAACTTTTCCAGAATCCCATTCACTATCCAGCGTCTATGTGAACTCCTCACGGACCCCAAACGTAACTACACAGGAACAGACAAGTTTCTCATGGGCTTAGAGAAGGTGAGCACTACCCTGCACTGTGAATGTTGTTTTAAACATACTTTCCATGGCTTTAAATGTAATTCTAATCGATATTATTGTTGTTTATGTGTTGCAGAATGTAATGGTGGTCAGCTGTGTGTACCCCACATCAGAGTAAGTACATCAGCCGTGAAGCTTTTGCTCCCCTTGCTCTGCTGGCTGCAGTATTTCTGTTAAGCTGCTTCTGATGCACATTGGCAGCTCCCTTGAATTTGCTTATTCAGTCACACTTAACAAAGTTACAATTAACAGCCAGTTGTCTTTGTGCCTTTCTACTTCTTTCGAAGGAAAAATGGGGCATCCAGTGTAAACAGAATGAATGGAGTGATGTTTCCTGGTAACTCCTCTCTATATTCAGACAGGTGGGAGCCACATACTTGTCAGTGATTGACTTCCACAAATCTGAAATTGCCTCATACACCACCAAGTGGAAAGTTAAAGTAAAATATCCAAAATCCAACAAGGCTATAGTAAGGGCAGTTATATCTGGCCTGTCAGTTTGGGTCTTAGGAGTTCTGCTGATTTGCCATCTTGTTATATGACGTAAGAAATGGTCGTTTCTGTTTTTTTTGCAGTCGAAATGTAAATGGACCAGACACGCCAAAACCGCTTACCAGACCAAAGCTGTCATTGTCGGCTTCGCTTTCCACCAACGGGCTCCCTGACTGTGCAGTCAGTAAAGAGCCAGAGGCAACCACAGAGGAGGTGGAGGAGCACCATATTCGGTAATTGAAATAAGTATGGTACATGTGTCATCGTGAGTGACGGTGTAGTGTACCGAGTGAGTCTACTCGATATTTTTTATTTAAAATGCAGGAACACTGATGATATCTGTCAAGCCCTGACATTTCCTCCATAGACCCCATCTTTAAAAGGGATATATAGGAACTACACGTTCATTTAATCTTCTACAATTGAATTAACTGTGTTTCTGTCATTACTGCAGTGATTCCTCGCCGTCAGAGGGTGAAATTGCACCAAACAGCGGGATAAAGAACAAACACTCCGAGGAGGAGGAAGAGGAGGAGGAGGATTCTGATGCTGGCAAGCATGAAGTCAAGAGGCTCAAGTTTGATGAAAAAGAAGAGGACGAAACAAAAAGTGAAGAAAATAAGTCGTCTTGTTGTAAAGGGTCAGAGAGCTCGTCAGAGACACCGGATTCTTCAGAAGAATCTTGTGACGCAGAGTACAAAAGTGGAACATCTTGTGATACACCAACTGTTTCAGAGGATAATGGTAAGTGTTAACTCGTCTTCACGTAGATTGACGTATGTACATTTAAGTATTAAAGTGTTTCATAGTCTAGCTTAGGTGAACTGTTTTCAAACTGTCTGCACAGAGACCAAAAGAAACAGAATGGATCTTTCTAGTTCAAATCTCATGGCTGCTGTTGTTATCACAAAGTGAATTTTAGAGAATCTTAACATTAACATGTGAGTATTAGTGACTGCACAGCACTGTTTTTCGGTCAGGTTGCATTGTGGGTAATCTTTATAAACAGATTCTGCATTCACATGTAGAATCTGGAGGCAACAGGACAACATTTTGGTACTGGAAGTGTTCTGGTTTCTGTTTGTAGTCAGAGTAGTATTGACAAATCACGTTCAAGCAGGCTTTAGTTGAATGCAGGTAAACAGTCCGTGTGGGGAGCAAAAGAGGCGGAACGCATTGGCTGAAATGCAATCTGGGAACCCACCGGCTATCGTTTGGCGATGATTCAGCTTCTTATTGGTTTAAAATTAGCTTGTAAACTGGTTACTTGTGAAACAATCCGGTCGTACACGTTGTCTCTCAACTCCAGTCTCAAGTTGCTAATCGGACTGTAAACAATGAGCAGCGCACGGAAAAGGAAGTCTTGGCTTGGATATCTGCTGGTTACACCGGAAACCCCAGAAATATAGCCCTTTGCCCCAAGAGGCTTAGACCGATAGCTGATGGGTTCTGAGATTGCATTGTGGGTAATGTAGGCGCCAGAGTTTGACCAGGAAGAAGAATGCATGGAATAAAAAGCCGAAATCGGGTTCTGCTGCATCAATTTTTTTTTTTTTTAACTGTCCATCGTCATATAAATAATACTTATTAGTTAACAACCACAGACACTTATTACATATTAATAATAGTCGATTAATCACTTTGAGTCATTCTTTTAAGAGAGAATAACAAAATTCTCTGGTTCCAGTTTCTCATATGTGTATGTCTGTTGGTTTCCTTAGTTTTCTATGATAGTAAACTGAATATATTTGGGTGTTTGGTCGGACAAAACAAAACATTTGAAGAAGTCACCTTGGGAATTTGTGATGGGCATTTCACTGTTTTCTGACATTTTATAAACAAACGACAGATTGAGAGATTAATTTCTAATGAAAATAATCGTTCGTTCAGCCCTAATGTTGTCCACTTTGGTCCTCAGAGCCCAGCAGCACACAGACAGAACCTCCTGAAAGTGAGGAAGACTCGTCTGAGAGGAGGGATGTCCACAGTGTGGAGAAGGACAGCGCTGTGGATCAACCCGAACAGCTTGCGCCATCAGAGACGAGTAAAAGCTTTGAGCAGGAACATGGGGAGAGCAGCAGCAGCAGCAGCAGTGATGGAGAGGGCCTACCAAGCGACAAGCAGGTCCCCTCTTCTAGTAGTTCACCTGACTTGTCAACAGAGGGCGACGCTGACAGTTCAAACAGCGCAAAGACTGCAGTAGAGCCAGGGGAACATGACTAACTGGAAGCCCAACCTGCCAACTGACTGTTTTTTACACTGTATGATACCACACCAAGGGTATATCTGTAGCACTGTGGACCTCTGGACTTCAGGACCAGGAGCGATGTGAACCTTGAGATCCCTCACAGAAGGATCTTTTTGTCCTCTTCAGTTTCAACTACTCAAGTCCACACACGTCTTTAAACTGGAAGGAAATGATTTCAAGATTGTGGAGACTTTTTTTCACTGTTGACTAAAACATTTTCTAATCTTTTTTTCCTGATTTTTATATGAGCGTTAATAATTTAACCTTGATAACTGATGGATTCCGTAATTTCATTTTAAGTCATTTGGCATGTATTTCCAAAAAAAGATACATTTGACAATTTGAGTTGTGTTTTGGCCTATAAGCATAGTTGTTTTGACCCATGCCATTAAGAATGTGACACTTCACAGATGTCTGTTTGCTTTTTCTATGAAGCACATAACATAATAATGTATTTCTTATTAACATTATATTGCACTTATTTGCATTTACCCCTTGAAGGATGTTTAAAATGTCACAGTTTTCCTTTGTCACTGTATGAAGCCAATATAAACACACAGTATTGCCAGTAGTAACCGGATTTGGTTAGATAGAATATTGGTTTGGCTGAAGGGAAGCCATTTCTGCATCAACATCAGTCAACAGAACACAAGGTACTTTTACACTTTCTCTAGATCATACCTTAGTTGTACAAATGTCTCTTTTGATAGCTTGGATTTTTACAGTACGCATCTGTAAATCAGTTTTTGTAGACTTGTAATACATGTCCACTGCCTTCATAAATCTGAAGATCGCTGGAAATTGAATGCTTGAGCTTGTATCATAGTATTCATGGAAAGCAATAAATGCTAAAATTGAAAGTGTAGTGTGTTCAGTTAATATCAGGGGAGTTGTTCTTTTGAGTTGCAAATCCAGTTGTGTTTCATATCTGCAGAACAATGAGGGCCACTGAATTATGGGGATTACCTTTAAGCCTCGCTTGGGTTGTCACTCTTGTAATAGTCACCCATCAA
The DNA here is from genome assembly GCA_916700815.1 of Helicolenus hilgendorfi. Lineage (NCBI taxonomy): Eukaryota > Metazoa > Chordata > Actinopteri > Perciformes > Sebastidae > Helicolenus > Helicolenus hilgendorfi. The sequence goes on along the minus strand of CAKALG010028248.1, from coordinate 9,748 downwards.
TAGCTAAAAATTCCTCTTGTCGAACACTAAGTTCATCATAGTACACCTCTGAAACCAATGAGATTCCTGTCTTCAGCTGTACTTTGACTTTAACAATATGCTAACATGCCGATTGCACACCATAGCCTTCACATGTAAACATACCAACATTAGCCAAAATGCTGCATTATGAGCCATTTCATATTTAAAGGAACAGTGTGTAACATTTTGGGGGATCTATTTGCAGAAATGGAATGTTTTCATTAGTGTATAATCACCTGAAACTAAGAATCGTTTCGTTAGCTTAGAATGAGCCCTTCATATCTACATAGGCAGAGGAACCTCTTCACAGAGTCCGCCATGTTTCTACAGTAGCCCAGAAAGGACAAACCAAACACTGGCTCTAGAAAGAGTTTTTCGCGTTTTTACATTTCTTGAAGGCGAGGTGAACCACCATTACCACAGTTTCGTTTTAGCTCACGTGACCGCTGTCTTAGAAAAGGGAGGAGTGAGCAAAGGGGAACTCAGTTGGTTGCAATCTGCAACCACACCACTAGATGCCGCCAAATCTTACACACTGTTCCTTTAAAGTTTGCATGCTTACACACACACATTCACGGTCCCCAAAGGATGAATTGTTTTCTCTCTCCTGACTTCTCATCTAGTTCCATCATCTGGTCAAAATTTAATTTTGTCCAATGCTTTGGTTTATGCCCAAATGTCTGCAAAATTCATGACGTTCCCATCAGCCTCAGCTGAACTTAATGTTTGGTGCTATTTGGCAAAAGATTGCATGCTTACACACTAAACCAACAAGGGTTGTGAACATGATAACATTTTACCTGTTTAACATCAACATGCTACCATTATCACTGTAAGCATGTGAACATTTAGCTCAAGCACAGCCTCACAAAGCTGCTAGCATGGCTGTAGACAAAACAGTACAGGAAGTAGCAGTGATATAGAGATGACACCTGGGACCAGTCCTGTCAATGCAAGCCAGTCATGGGTACAGAAATGGGGGGTCTTAACACATGGGTACAGTAATACAACTTATGTTAAAATGATTGGATGAAGGAAAACATGGGTGGGATTAAAATATCTCTTGTATAAGAACAGAAAGTACGAATCGTTTTAATCATGTGAGGATAACATCCAGTGACACATCAGGTGGCCTTGACACCTCTAAGCTATGATTATCATCATCCCTGTTGTCAGCACTGGAACGTATTGTGCCAGGCCAAGCTTTCACTTATAAACAATGGCTATGGTTACCACTAACTAACAGTGACACTCTTCTTCTAATGAATGCAGTTATTTCCAAATTTACACATACTGCCGCCCAATACCCAAAAGCTCGCAAGATGCTTCCACACATTTCCCAAATATCTGTCCCTCTCGATGCCTATGTTGTAATGTCCATCATTAGTGAATTTAGCTACAACACATTTATTATAGGCTTCAGTGAGACCGCAGCAGGCACGTAAACAGTAATCAGGGGGAGCAGTAAATAACATGGCTTCTGAAAGTCAGAGCTGTCAGGATAACTAAACACTTGGCCTGATTGTGTGAATCATCAGACCGGTCAGGAGTTGATTCACACCAGTACGATACCGTCCAATACCAGTAACGATTACTTAAAGGAGCACATCAGCATTTTAGTATTCCACTCTCATAAAGTTTGGGGACTTGGGAGAGTCGTAGAATTGTCAAAATCTAAACAGCGGTACATGATTTTTATTAGCTAGAAGTAGGTCAAGCTCTGCCAGAAATGCTGATTCCTACATTTCCCACAATGCAACAAATGGCATATTTTCATCGGACCTTCTCTGATTGTAAACTGACTTTGGTGTGTAAAATCATTTAATTTGACACTTCCCCTCTGACATCATCATATGGCTTAATCCTGTTTTACCTTTACACACATATTCTGTGAAGTCATACTAAGCAAACATTTCTTCATATAATAATTGTTAATAGAAAGTCCATTAAACCATAGAGGTGCTTCAAACCTATTAGTAGGGAGTCAGTTTCTACAAATCTAACACATGTAGCCTACTTCCTTGGATAGGTAGAAGAATGGCCACATGGAAATCCTCTCATGATCTATCTGTGAACTGATTGATTTAGACAGGTGTTCATATCTAATCCTTTATCATGTGATCCATAACAGCCTCACAGTCTCATCCTGACTCTCAGAGGGGATTTGCCACAATAGAGAGCCCCCAAAAACAACTCAACTTGCATGGACTTTCATGTAATTTTGATCAATTTGGTCTTTGCAGATTTGCACAAAGTTTGTCACGGTAATTGGCTAGATAACCGAGGACTAACATTTGTGGATTTTGTAATGCAGAGGGAAGCTTTAAAAGAGTTCCCGAGCTCAAACAGTTTCATGTAATGTAAGAAATAATTTCAGTCTTTAAGGGAGTTGAAGGAACAGATTTCCACAATGGGTCAGCGCCTTAGCGAGGAGAATGACCCAGACAAGGAAATCGACGTGGCCGAGCTGCAGGAATGGTACAAAAAATTTGTCGTGGAGTGCCCGAGTGGAACTCTCTTCATGCACGAGTTCAAGGGATTTTTTGGCGTCGCTGATAACAAGGAGGCTTCAGATTACATTGAAAACATGTTTCGAGCCTTCGACAAGAACGGCGTAAGTACAAACTTCTGTTGTGTGGAAGTAGGGCTGTCACGATGTCAGATTATCGTGGCCAAAATAATTCACAATACGGTATTATTGCAATATCTATAGAACATTTGAAAAAAAAAATAGTCAAATTCATTACTAACTTTGTTTATTAACCATTTTTTATATTTTTTGGCTAATGAATTACACTCAAAATACGAGTGCAGGGAGAGAGAGTCTGTAGCCATAACTATGTATAAAGTGATTTAAGAGGTGCTGGATTATTTACATGATAATATCATATATGTATATTAACATGGTATCAATATTTCATTTTTAAATATCATGGATATCGTTAATACTGGCTTATGTGGAAGTAGAAGCCTTGTACATAGTCATTTGTCTCATTTTAGTATTGACACAGCACTACATTTGCCACAGTAATAGTGGAGATTTGTTGATTGGAAGCATGTGTGACAATTGCTAATAATGTCCATTATTAAGCACATATTTTTCAGCTGAAACAATTAGTTGATTTATAATCAATCAATGGAAAATTAATTTGTAAAGAAGTTGATCAATTGGGGAAAGTAAGGCAAAAAGGCCTTACATGTACAGGTTCCAGCTTCTGAAATGTGAATATTTGCCGATTTTCATAGTCCTATCTTATCTGAATATCAGACAAAACAAGCAAAAAGCAATTTTGAATATGTCATCTTCGGCCCAGGGAAATTACGATGGGCATTTTTCAATATTTTCTGCTAAACTGTAGTCTAAATAATCAGCAGATAAATAAATACTGATAATAATAGTTGCAGCCCTGCATATTTTCTTTTAATTATTGTATCTAGTAAGAGCACTATTTATATTTAATCTTTTTGCCTGTCAAAGTGAACAAGCTTCATAATAACATTTTTACGCTTTCTCTTCATGTTCAAAGGACAACACCATTGATTTTCTGGAGTACGTGGCAGCCTTGAACTTAGTCCTGAGGGGTAAACTGGAACATAAGCTCAAATGGACATTCAAAATGTATGACAAAGATGGAAGCGGATGCATCGATAAAACAGAGCTTCTTGAAATTGTGGAGGTAATATTAACTAGTAACTGTGTGCAACTATTGATCTGTACAGCTTTCAAAAACATTTTAAAAGAATATTTCCTGATAAATCAGTGGGCTGTAATGAAACGTAGTCAGAGTGGTTGTAAGAACTTACTTTCCTGTCACTCTCAGTCTATCTATCGACTGAAGAAAGCCTGCCACGGAGAGCTGGATGCAGAGTGCATTCTGCTGACCCCAGACCAAGTGGTTGACCGGATATTTGAGCTGGTGGATGAGAATGGAGATGGTGAGTATTTGTCATGGTTTTCCTGACAGTTTAAAATACTTCATGAATGATGCAAAAGGTCGGTGTCAGGCTGCTGTAATGGCTTTGCGTTGTAGCTATACAATCATCTCCTCATCAAATTCATGAATTCAGGAACGGAGCAATGTATGGTGAAATAATGACTCTCCCTCGTCACTCATAGGGGAGCTCTCGCTGGATGAGTTCATTGATGGAGCACGGAGGGACAAGTGGGTGATGAAGATGCTGCAGATGGACGTCAACCCCGGGGACTGGATGACCGACCGAAGACGCAGCTCTGATAGTTGAGGCTGCAACATGGAACTGACAATCTGTCACATAACGCGCATCCTTCATGTGTGACCAAACATGCTGTGATTTTGTATCTATTGCAGTTTGTATATAAAAAGACAACACCACAGTCATCCTGACATTGTTCTGTATACTGTTGTATAAGATTTAGATGCATGTCCACAACAATGCTATACTTTCTTTGCTTCTTTATTCAATTGCGCAACAGTAATTTTGCCAGCAATGGTCTTGTATGTCTGTTTACATGTCTGTATGTTATAGATGCTGCAGACATAAGGTGCTTACTGTATATTATTTTTTGTTTTGTGTCACAAAATGAGCATAAAAATTATCCAATGAACTAAATTAAATCCCCTACACAACCACAGAGGTGTTTTTACTTATTAAGGAAAGATCCGACCTCTTCTCAGGACTGTGTGACTGAGATTGATTGACATTTTCCTCATTCACTCATAGTTTTGTTGCACCTACACTGTTAGCCTTTACTGTAATTTTTACAGTTAAAAACCAGAAGATGCCCAATGAGCCTACCATTAAAAACATCTTTACAGTTATTTACTGTAATTTTTATAGCATTATGACTATAGTAAAGACATTATATGTCATTTAAAATTGTGGTAATTTATTGTTAACACATTAGTGGTACCCACAAGCTCAATATGGTTGATTTAGATACATTGAAAAGAGATATAAACACCCATCTATGTGAATGTAAGAAATAGTAATGACACCATGCTCCTCAAAGTAAGCACATATTCTCAGGTGACATCATAATTTTTTTTTATCAGCTCTATATTCCAGCAATTGTTTGTTAAATTGAAGAAGTATGTTGTGAAATTAGACATTGCTAGTTTTTAAGTTTTGCTTTCTGATTTTGTGCGTCTCCAGCTGTCTGGGAAGGCTGGACTGGACAACAGAGTACAAAGAAGTCCACTTCACATATCTGAAATGAATATAAAAGAAAATTAAAGTGGCATGTATAGCTGGATGGGGTTTCACAAGTACCGCTGGTAAAGTTGTTGAGCTGATAGTGGTGGATGTTGTCTATCATTAACCTGCAAGTCTGGAAGGAGAAATGGCGTTGTCTTCCTGACAATGTTTTCTGTGCAGACAAAGGATTCTGTCAGGTATGTTTATAGAAAATGTAATCTGATGTATGATTGTTTCATACAGTCAGGGATGCTCTCTTTGACAAATCACTCTACATGTTTCAAGTCTCTGCAAGATGATACTGTACTGATATGAATGGAAAGCACTGATTTGTAGATAGGAAATTAAAACTAAAACCATGCTTTGAAAGTGGTTGGTATGTTTCCTCTAGACAGACACAGAGACCAGTGTGGGAAATTATTTCTGTTAAGAGAGATTATTAGCAGCCTTAAGATCATATGTCTAGTCATCCTTCAACTGTGATTTCTATACCAATACACATTTGTATGGAGCTCATTCCTTATAACTAACATTTTCATTTGGTGACCTATAATGTTATTTCCATCATGGCTTGGCCCAACTTGAACTAAAATAGACATTTAATAAAACTGAATAAATACACACACCTGTGAGGGTTTGCAGGGTTTTTAAGAACAATAAATAAATACCAATTTCACACTGTCGGTTTTGTTTGATGGAAATCTGATGTATTCCATAAAGTAAACAATGCACTAATTTGAGAATTGAGAATAATACAATTTAATTCAAAGGCATTACATTTCCTTATCAGTAAAGACGGTATCAGTTTAGTAAAGAAAATGTCATTAATTTTAACAAACAAAACGTTGGTGGTAGATTTCAGTTTTTTGTAAATATTTCTTATGAAAAAGTTTTGTACAAATAGGTAGTACAATTATGGCTTCTGGTGTTTCTTTTTTATTTTGTTTTAATTGAAGAAAATTAATTTACAAACATTAAGGCATTGTAATCTAAACTTAATACTTCTAACATACAAGGCACAATTGGATAGGAAAGATAACTTAAATTATGAAAAATAATATAATAACAAAAATAAAAGAGGGGGTAGAAAATAATTCAAGGAACAAAAACGATATGCATAAATAAATAAATAATAATAATACTACACTCTTCCATAGCAGCTCTAGGGGTCATCTCCTGGTGTTAATATATGCTGTTTGTAAAGAATATCATCTATTTATTCAGGAAGTACCTCCCCTCTCCAAAGTCTCGTGTTTTCTCGCGAGAGGATACACGTGACTGCTTCAAAGCAAAGTGACTAGTCTGCTGAGCTATGAAAGAGCATCCCGAAAAGTACCTTTATTTAGCGTTAAAACGGCCACCTGCAGGCAACGGTTTGTAAGTTATACAAAGACACTTTACTGTCGCGTGATAAGCTAGCCAACAAGTGTTCTAGCAGTTGTTTTAACGTGTGTTCAAGACATCAACTCACCAAGTGCTCCAGTCACAGAAACCAGTCCACACTGACGACATGAAGGTAAAGCTTACACTTGGAGGAAAAAAAACGTCTTCTGTCTTAGTTTTACGTGAACTAAAAGTAATGTTTCTGACATACCAGTCCCAGACTCCAGTGTGTGTTATTTCTTGTTCTGTCATTGTGCTTCATCATCACACGTGTCCATGCTGCCCCCTCCCGTCCAGGCTGCAGAAGACAGCTGGAGACTGGATTATGTCACCGGGAACCTGTTCTCGAGCCCTGCGGACGAGGCTCTGGCTCACTGCATCAGTGAGGACTGCCGCATGGGGGCAGGCATAGCAGTGATGTTCAAGAAGAAGTTCAAAGGGGTAGATGAGTTAAAGGAACAGAGTGAGTCAGCCCTTTTTTATTAAAAATTCATCAGTAGTGAACATGTCTTATTTTTTGGGGTTATTGATTCCCAGGCAATAATTTTTTTTTTGGGACAGAGAAACCATGTTTTGATTTTGAAAGTTCACAGTTTAAAGGGATTATTTGTACGAATCAGAACCAACACTGTTTTGCAAGACGGACTTCACTAGATATAACTTTGCAGTTTTGGTGCTTCCGTGTAGTTTGTGTTGGAGTCTTGTCTGAACAGCGTAGCCACACATATGCGAGCGACGCGCAAATGCGAGTGGCGTGCGCTTATTCTACACAATATCACATATGCTATATACTCTGTATCAATTGATAGAAAAAGTTGGATGTATTTATGGGCTTCACCATCACATGAAAATAATCTTGATGTCTTTGTACATATTTATCCATCATATATTTTTCGCCTATTTCTCACCCCAAATGTTTTCAGAAACATCTTGTAGTGTAGCTGTAAAATGAGAAAGTTTGTGACCTGGCTGCTATGTTGAGATCAGTTGAGGAAATACCAAGCACCGCCCACCAGCCGGAGCAAACTTTCTCATTTTACAGTTAAACAGTACACTACAAGATGCTTCTGAAAACATTTGAAGTGAAAATATAGGCATTACAGTAACAGAATATTGATTCATATTTGATCAGCGCTGTCTAGTTTGATCAGAGTTTGTGAGTGATTGACAGCTGCCTCCGTTGAATGAACAGCCAATAGGAACGCTCTCTCTCTGAAATGACCTGTGATTGGCCAAAGTCTTCCGTCACGGGCTAGATTTTTTAAAGCCTGAAAACAGAGCCATGAGGAGGTACAAAAGTCTAGTTTTCTCTCAGAACACTTGAATTACAATATGCTGGAAGGTTATTATGGCATTTTTGCCCAATGATGCCAAAAACATTCTGCCTACTGAAGCTCTAAAGGATCTCCACTTAAATTTTAAATACACATGTATTTACACATTTTTTTAGCTGTAGAGCATGAATTTGTTATGACTTGTCCACCAGTGGGTCAGTGAGGTTTAAGAGGTTTCAAAAAAAATGCCTGGAGTTTGTATTGTGTCTTATTCTGATGTGGATATTATCTTTTTATCTCCAAACAGAAAAGGTGACAGGAGAGTGTGCTGTACTGAAAAGAGACAGACGTTTTGTCTACTATCTGGTAAAAGTGTTTAATTAGAATTATTCCCTGTGTAAATTCTCATCATAACATTAATATTGTAGTTAATATTATCATTCCTGTTCTTATATTGCAGATCACAAAGAAAAAGTACAGCCAAAAGCCCACCTATGACAGCTTGACACGGAGCCTGGAGGACATGAAGTCCCACTGTGCAGAGAACAGAGTGACAAGAATATCAATGCCTCGGTTTGTATCTTTTTCAGTCATTTAGTGATACTTTCTAATGCTAATTTGTTCTCCAAATGTGTTTTAAATACTGTATAAAAAGACATGTGTTGGCTCCTTCTTTCCAACAGTATTGGCTGTGGCCTGGATGGACTGCGATGGAACCAAGTGTCGGAGATACTGGAGCAGGTCTTCAAAGACTCAAACATTTCCATCACAGTCTACAGCCTCCAGGAGAGAGCAGAGACCACAACGATGAAGGAAAACATGCGCAGATGATTGATGGAAAAGTTAGTTTATTGTAATTATAAGTATTCTCACTTTTCTGAATTATTCCCACAGTGTTGTGGCCACGATGGTAATTCAATGAATCAAATGTATATAGATTACTTGAAAATAAAATTTTCCTTTTTTTTGCACATCACAATCAACTGAACTCTCATGAACTTCTGCAAGTAGAAGACACATTTTACTCATCATCTATTTTACCAGTTTTCAGCTATTTGACAAGATGCTTCCAAAACATGCTAATCTAGATTTATCACTACGTCCAGATGACACTGGAATTGGTTCACCTGTCCCTTCAGGTCACATGCTATTTTACACCATCCTAAAAAACATCGGGCATCTCTTTATTTGCACATTCATCCACCAGGCAATCATGTTGTTGATTGAGCAAACAGCGTATTTGCGTTTCTCTGTGGGGGATCGTATAACTTCCAGAGTGCTCATTGTAGCCTCTGCAAATGGTTGAGGTATTGTGTGATCCATTATTGATCTGCTTGGCTATTGTACTTCGAATGCAGCTGGGACAGATTGGAGGTACCAGATATGAGTCAAAGAAAGAAAGAGAGTAGCGGGCAACCCGACACCACAAAGTCAATCCACCACATCCATTTTTCTCCAGGAAGCCTTTTAACACAGAGTGAAGCAGAGAGCTACACAATCTCCGTTCAAAGCAGGTTATTTCATTAGTTGGGTTAAATAATCGAAGTGAAGGGGGCTCCATTTAATAATTTGACGACCTGTACTTCAGGTGTGAGTGATTATCATGAACCTCGGTAGCAGTGAGACTGTCTGAACAGGCTCAGTAGTTTGCCGTCTGTGACCCTCCCACTCTCCTTTGGGGGCACCTTCAATAATTCATGAGGAAAAAGGCATTAACCGCTGTACACTGCGGCTGCCTGCCCATTTCCCCCCATATATTCACGCTTGACTGGAAGACTGTACTTCGGCATCACTGCAACCAGCCCCCCCCCTCCTCCTCTTCCTCCTCCTACTCCCTTCCCATCCCCCCTTCTTCTTGCCTGGCAATTAGACTCCACACTGCAGCAGAGCCACCT
>CAKALG010028243.1:0-17082 GCA_916700815.1 Helicolenus hilgendorfi | reverse complement strand
TCGACACTCACACAGAGTGATGCAGAGTGGAGACGCTGCGTGCAGACAGAGCAGCAGCGGTGATCTCTCTGGTCACGGTAGTTCAGTGACCGGAGGAGCGCTGAGAGCATACACACCCAGCCTAAAAATGATAGGCTGCTCGAGGTGGCACCATTACATATTTCCGACCACGTGATTGTTGTATGTGGATTGAATTGCATCAGCACTTGTGCTCAATGTGGTCAAAATGCGTCCCTGACCAGCTCCGGATGTGGTTTGGACAATGCATTTTGGGTACATTTACATCTGTACTTTCATGTGGTCAGGCACTATCTGATTGCAATCCGATCACCCAAAACGCATTGTAATGCCAGGTGTAAGGGGGGTCACTGAGGTTGTGGCAAAATCTGATGTGGCACCCTATGTCAGCTGATTGGAGTTGGAAGCAGGAACAAACAGAGACAGAGAGAAAGAGAGGGAGACTAAAGAGTAAATAAATAGTATGAAGATAGACTTCCTGATTGAACTTATCCCTAGCATCATAATAATCCCATTTCTAGAGCAGCTTGTGTTAGGGACTGATCCAAGCCAGAGAGTCAAGTGAGCGATCTCCAGGAAGTAATAGATCTCTCTGGCCAGTCGGAGCAGAATCTTGTCTCCTTCCTCCATGCGGAGGGCCGCAGCAGTGTGGTCGTCTCTTCCCTCATGGAACCAGATGCATTATTGATGGATGGCTGATTGGGAACTCAATTACACAGAGATTACTGGGCTGGCAGACACCGGGACACCGCTATCCTGTCAGAACGATTGAATTAGAGCACAGGAGAGGAGGGAAAGTGTCCTTCAGAGACGTCTCTCCTCTCTCTGCAGACCTCCTGGGGATGCCAAACGGCCACAGCCTAGTTCACTCTCTGACAGATGACCTTCCCAACAACTGTAGGTGCAGCCGGGCAGCCAGCTGGCTGCATAGTGCTGCACAGAGCGGTGGGGAGAAGCTTATTACAGGCTAACCAGTGTTTGGACAGTGTGGTGTGGTTGTACATTTCTGTGGTTTGTGGCCGGTTTAGCGTTCGTGCTTGTGTGCATGCTTGTGTATTCCTCAGTTATAATTTGATGTATCAAATGACAGCTGCTCTTCCTTTTAATACTGAAGAAGATGCAATGATGGGAAAGGCTGGGAATGCGAATGTATGTGCATAAATATTGGCATTTCACCAAATCTCATTCATATAACATGGCCCTGCTGAATGAGAATCGTGCCTTGCAGGGTCGTATGCTATTACAAGTTTAATGTGAAATCTGGATCGAAGAAGATGAGAGAAGGGGGCCTCGGCATCTGAAATGGAAGCATTCATCTTCCTTTTCTGTTGGTCAGCAAATGCGCTCAAAGGAAAGGAAAAAGCAAGGCGAGAAAAGCTGATCTCGAAGAAGAGAAATCATTTTATACCAGAACACACGGTGAAGCCTATTTCACCCTTTGGTCCGGTACAACCGGCGATCCCAGGCTTCTGTTTATTGCATTCATCAGTGAAGATATGGAAGACCGCTCTTATGTGCCTGTGGCTTCACATTTCTGCCTCTCAGAGCTTTTTTTCTTAGAGGAAAACTCTATTTATTTTAGACAGACATTTACAGATGCACTTTTCTTCCTGTATCATTTGTGAAGAAAGCACACATGTGATCACGGACAAGGTTTTCCATTCCTCAAGTGTATTCTTGTATTGTTGCTATGTCAGTGTGTCGGTGAAGAGAACGACTCTTGAAAGAGACCATTGTTCGGGTTCGCGTTGTCAATGGAGACGGGGCCACAGCTAGGATTAGGTGGACAACAGGCAGCTTTCACCAGGCTCCTGCTTTGTCCAGGTCTTCTCCAACAGGCTGGACACTTTAGAAAAGACACCCCGGTGAGCCTTGCCCCGCTCCGTTGCCCCTGTTTCCCTGAACACTGGGCACGAGTTAGACCCTGGAGAAAAGGTTTAATAAGGAGTGGAGAATAGCCATTAGCTCCCTACCAACCTCTGTTGATGGAGGAGAAAATTGAGGGACCAATAGACCAACAAGATCTATTGGAGTCTGTGACAATCCCGTAATTCCTTTTCCTCAGGTTGAGCCTGACTGGTCCACCAATTCTGAGCTGAAAATAAACTACATCAACCATCAAGTCATTACAAAATGTAAGAAGCCAGAGTTTAAAGAAAATTGGAGTGGTTACCTGATTTATCCCGTCTGTTTCAGCAGACAGTTCCTCACTTATCTAGAGCTGTGTGTATGTGTGTGCGAGCTTCTTGATATTGTGCCTTTGTTCATGGGTTGAGCCCCTCTCTTCTCCTTACCATTACCACTCTTTATTACACTCAGACATACATGCATATGCAGTACATACATGCACTCAAATGAGCAGTCTTATTTATATTATTTCCTCCCAGTGAAGTCATAGTGTTACTGGATGCACTCGCTCACACTCTCCTATTTTGCATTCAGATGGTAAACATTGATTTCCCCCATGCCTGCGCTGCATATATGAATTGTCTTTTCAAAATTAAATCAATTTTCAATCAATTTTCTCAAAGTCTTTTCTGCCACAAACACATCTATCAATAGCTGAGAGGATGGCGATTGAGCCGTAATTAAGTGAGATTTTATTCACACATACCTGTACCACTCTAGTGGCCAGATAGAGCTAATTTGATCAATATCCTATAAATTATTTTATAGAAAACAAGCCAGAGGTTTATCACAGTCAACTGTGAGATGTTCTTACTTGTGATAATTGACACATAACTGTGGCATTTTAAGTAGTGCTGTCAGTCGATTCAAATATTTAATAGCGATTAATCGCATGATAGTTAATCTTAATTAATTACAAATGAATCACACAGTTCTTTATCAGTTAAATGTGTACCTTAAAAGGGAGTGGGCGAATATGTATGTATATATTTAGTATTGGAAATCCATTAACCCTCACAGGTACTGCATTCAGCATAAAAAATATGCTCAAATCATAACATGGCAAACTGCAGCCCAACAGGCAACAGCAGCTGTCAGTGTGTCAGTGTGCTGACTTGACTATGACTTGCCCCAAACTGCATGTGATTATCATAAAGTGGGCATGTCTGTAAAGGGGAGACTCGTGGGTACCCATAGAACCCAATTTCATTTACATATCTTGAGGTCAGAGGTCAAGGGACCCCTTTAAAAATGGCCGTGTCAGTTTTTCCTCGCCAAAATGTGTCGTTTGGAGCATTATTTAGCCTCCTTCACGACAAGCTAGTATGTCATGGTTGGTACCAATGGATTCGATAGGTTTTTTTTTTAGGGTATCTTCACTCCAGCTTTAAAACTGAGCCCGCTACAACCAAATTGATTGCCTTAATGCGTTAAAGAAATTGTGGCATTAAAACAAATTTGCGTTATCTTTGACAGCCCTAATTTTAAGCAATCAATTTTTGCTGTGAGTAGCTTGTCATTAAAGCTGTTTTGATTGTGAGTTTTCAGTACAAGTTTGCCTTTCTCTGCAACACTTCTGTGACTGTGAATAAACTTCAAGGATAAAGTTTCTTTCACCCAGCTGAGTAGGCTGAAAGTGTACAGTATGCCCTGCGAGTTATTGTTCAGCCTCATGCCAAAAGAGGGAATCGGTTGGAAGATATTTGAAATAATGAATACATTCATGCAATTTGCAGCTGACCTATTCACAGTGAATAAATGCATGCCATTATTTAAGGAAATCATCTTCATTAAGTAAGCATTTTTGCAAATTAATGTCAGTGACTTGTAGTGTCAAGTCACAACTTGCCTCAGTAAGCAAGACTCTGTTTTGCATCAGTTATCATTTTTGATCAACCTGCCCTCATTTGTAGGACATGAGTATGCATTGAGTACCATTACATATATCCGTGATTTTCTTTATTTGATTAAGAGCATGTCTTCATAGATTCCAGGGGAAAATGGTAGTTATGCATTACACAAGTATGTGTGCACGCAAAGTTCAGTGGCCGGAGCTGGATCGAGGGAACTTAATCGCGTTAAGTGTCTTGCTGCAACCCCGTCCCTCCCCAAAATTACATTCCCATACAACTAAACTGCATAACCAAAATACTTTTTGAGGGAAACATATTTTCTCCTGGATTACGGTCACAGTTTTAAAAGGTTTTAAACGTGATTAACGTTGTAAATTGAAACAAAACAAACACGCAACAAAACAATTGGGTTAGGTTTAGTAAAAAAACATCATGGTTTGGCTTAAAATGACTATAACATTGAAACAAAAAGAAAATGCAACGCAACTACTTAGTTAGGTTTAGTTTTTGACTTAAAATGATTTAAAAACGAAATTAAAATGCAACAAATTACTATGAATCACACGGGCCACGAACAGCGGTCTCCTGGGGAAAATTTGGTGTTTGTTGGACCAATCCACCTCTCCTCCCCTCCTGCCCATCCGGAAGTGGACGTTCTCACTTGGTATACCCGTTACTTTTCAATAACGTTTATATTCAACGTATTTTCATTCACAGTTGCTCGATATATTACATTATTATTATATTACACCTGCTCTGCGTGTCGCTCATTGTACCACGTCACTTGTTGCGGCCGTCCGCAGACTTACAAAGGTATTTGTGATATGTATATCTTTCCAAACGTAATTGAGAATGTAGTTCAGTTGTATGGGAATGTAATTTTTAGGAGACAAGGCTGCTTATTGATAGTTACTAGTGTTAGGTCTTGCAGCTAGTGGATTAGCTCACTGTCTTTAATTACAGCTTAAAGGCTGAAAGGATGTACACACACACACACACACACACACACAATAATACACACAGTTTAATAGGTTTTAATCTACTGTGAACATTAAGGAATAATCCCATGAGCAGCACTCACCATCTAATTGCTTTTCTTTGACCGTAATTTTAGCTGTTGTCATTGTAAATCGACATGAGAGGCATTAAGAGCTGTAGTCCAAATGCCAGCAAACACTAGGACTGTTCCACGGAGCTGATGAGAAGATCTCCACATCTGGAGTTAATGTTCGACTGCATAAGGATTGAGTCTTGTCAGCACCTTCTCCTCTTTATCTCCCCTAGTTTGTCTGCCTGTTAGCCTACCTACTTCCTCAGCACAGAAAACAAACCTAAGACACTAAAACAACACAAAATACCTACAGATTGTAATTTGAAAGAGCTAGAAGCCCATTTAAAATCTAAATTCAACTCCCAGGCAGTGTTGATTTTGTTAATGAAAACTATGACGAACTATGTTCGTCAATGACCTTTTTTTCCATAACTGAGACGATGACCAGACAGCACCAACGTCATGGAGCACGCAAACAGTGATGACATATAGCATGCAATGTCATTGACAAAAAAAGACTAAAATGTATTTTAAAAACAAAAAAAACTTTACCAAAATCTCCCTTCATTTTTGTCACTCTCAATCTCGCGGCGGTGCTCAGTCCGTCTGTCCTTCCAGTACTGACAATTGTGCTACTATAATGCATTAATTCGGCGGTCGGGTCGGGTCGTGTGGTTGAGTAACGGCTATTTTTACATGTTGGGTGGGCAGATTGGCTCTCATAATGGACTGCTGGGTGCGACTGAACCGTGCATCATTAATGAGCACAGTCAGGACTCAAACTAACTGCAAAGCTGCATTCTTCATCATTCAAACTGTGTTTTTCATCGGATTATAATAAGATCAAATTAATGTAAAATAAATTTGACTAAAATGACAGAAATGTTCAATATAATCTGATGACTAAACAGGACTAAGATTAAATAAAAAATATCTGACAAAATTACGAGAGAAAGAATTTTGACTAAAATCGTCGTCAACTAAAACTAGACTAAAACTATGAATGATGAAAATGACTAAAACTAATAAGCATTTTTGTTTTAAGGCTAAATCTAAAATAGCTGCCAAAATGAACACTGCTCCCAGATCTCCATATGTCCAAAGACCTGTTTCCATGCCCTCCTGCATGCCTGCATGGCGTAGAAAGTTCAGGTTTCACAGCTCTGAGTGTCACATGTCCCTCTCCAGATTAGCAACATGCATGGACGTGACCAGAGACCCTCTAACACTACAGGCTCATGCCAACAGTGTATGTAGCAGAGAAAGTCCATGTGTGTTGTGATGTATTGAGAGTTGGATTGATGTGTTCCAGCGTGTTTAAAGAGTTTGTTCGGCTGGCTTTGTCTGTAGTTCCTCTCTGGTCAGAGGTCATGATCAGCAGCATAATGGCAAAGTGAAAAGAGTTTCTCTGTAAATGCTACAATAGAATTTCAACAAAAACCTCAAGCATTTAGCATCCAGCTAACACAGCCGTATGTTTTTCAAACACTCGCCCACGTCTGAAATGTGAAGCTATTCATCAACCTGTGAAGTCTGTGAGTGTCTTATCACTTCAGAGCGGTAAATCTGATGTGTCTGTTAAGTTCTGTGAATGACCTCTGTGGTGTGTGTGTGTGTGCTGCGTCAGTATCTGTGAGCGCTGTCAGTGTGTGGAGCCTTGCCACAGGGTTTAACCCCTCTGCATTGATCCCCAGGTTGCTCAGGGCTGCCGCCTAATTCTCCAATTTTCAGCTGTTAGAGATAGAATTGGAATAATAAACAGCTGAACCTCCCACTAATAATCCTGCTGACCCCCCCTGTCCAGCTCTTTCTTACACACACACACACACACACACACACACACACACACACACACTGTCCCTTCCTCCACTGCTCGGCCAGCCCTCTTCAGGGCAACTGGGGCTGGAGTAGAGTTTCTCACTCTGCCCTAATCTCGGCCAAAGCCCCGGCACTCGCTCCCCTGCTCTAATGAAATGATATTAGCCAACCTTGGGAGCCTGGAACTGATTATCACAACCCACGCACACATTTGTGGATTGTTTATGGATACGTAAAAGCATGCACAATCCTTACACACACTCCTCAGCATAGGCAGGGTGCATAGTTTCTCATGCTTCATTGAGCTTTTAGATGCTTTCCCAGGAGGGGGAATAATGCAGGAAATGACATGAAATGTGTGTTTTGAAAACAAAAAGTGCAAAATTTGTCTGGCATCTTTTTCTGCTCACAGGCCAACATGTTTGAATTTGGATGTTTAGTTTCCCTGAAGCTTTGCTTTGGTCTGGCCAGTGCACACAGTCCTGGGAACAATTATCTACATCCCGAGGTCATACCTGAGGTCTGGTCCACTCAGTTCATATAGCTGTTCACAGCCTCCAGATCCACAAGGCTCCAACCTCAATGGTTATCTACTGTGTCTTTATTATAATGTCTATGGACTTTTAAATAACAGCTGCATTGTTTTTTTATGTATGTTATTCTATCTGTTCTTTCTTGCTTTCTTGCGGCGGGGAAATGGGAACTCGGAGGAGCAGATTGTCATAACGAGAACAGTGCTGATGCACCTTAAAGGTCAGTCCACCTTAAGAAAGCCTGAGCCGAAGTTGTGGCTAACTTCGGGGCGAACCCCTTCAGTAAACAGACTGTGGCAAGCAAGCAACTCTTGAAGAGTTGTAGCATTTATTCACCAACAGCCTAAACTGTACACACACTGCACTGCTACGCTCACAGCTATAGCGTTACTGCTGACTTCATACTCGCCATCAGTCTGTCACACACGCTCGCTCCCTCTCTCTCTCTGTCGATCGCACACCGACACTTTCGTTAACGTTAAGTACACAACCTACGCAGTTATTACTTAAAGGAGTTGGCTACTTTTATAACACATTTTCATCTTAAAAATACATAATTCCTCGATGCTTAGGCCCGTCGGGGAGTCAATCTAGGATGCAGTACACCGTTGGAAACCTTGGTTTAGCTACTTCATTTTTAATTTTTTAATTTTTATGTAAGATACTATGATCGCAAACAGTGTCACTGTTTACATGATTTCCATACATTCTTTGGGTGGTGTATTTCCAGTTTTTTGAGTGGTATGAGACATGTAATGTGACTAGCTGAAAATATATGAATCACCACACCCCTCCTATTTATGTTAATATTCCACTTCACCCGACCAAACAGCATGCATATGACAGCTGGAGTACACCATCACTGA
This sequence comes from Helicolenus hilgendorfi, assembly GCA_916700815.1. NCBI lineage: Eukaryota > Metazoa > Chordata > Actinopteri > Perciformes > Sebastidae > Helicolenus > Helicolenus hilgendorfi. The sequence goes on along the minus strand of CAKALG010028243.1, from coordinate 9,035 downwards.
TGTTGGGTGTAGGGATTAGTCATGCTTTTCAAATAGTCATTCAGTTATCTAAAATCTAATAGTTTATATGACTATCGTCTTGTCTTAAAAAATATATTTCTCTTGTTTTTACCGTCACAAATGTGTGTAGCATGTTGAGTTCAGCTCTTTCTCCATCGGCACAGGTGTGTGACTGTGTGTGGTGCTGAGCTGGGAGATGTGTTTGAGCGCCGGCGCATCGTAAAACACAATTTATTCAAACTCGACAGAAACAAAATAAAACTCACAAAAACTGTCTTAGTTAGTCTATCCACTATTGCAACAATTTGGTCAGTTAATTCATCAAGTTGGATGTGAAAATGTGCCGGCTCTACACGCTGTTTTCCCCCCAGACTGATCAAATAGTTCCCATAGTTTTTGCCTGAAATGCTCATGGCTAGTTAGGTGTGAAGGTGTGCACGAGGTCGATTGTATTATATTTTCATAAGGAACTGCAACTTTGACTCCCTCCCTCTCAGATGACGAACTATGTCTATACAGCCATTAAGCATGATATTTTGCTTAGCTAATCACCCTGTGGGCTGCGCAGCATGCAGATTTTCATTTAATCTAATTAGGTATTATCCTGATTCATCAGTTTGGCTCGATGAAACCGGCTGACCTGCTATCATAGTTCATCGTTGGGCGAACAACCTGCTGAATGGAGGTGTTGAGTTGACCTGCCCCAGAGTATGAGGTCAAACACCAGCGTGTTGACCTGTACCCTATGTCCATTCAGGAGTCATTTTCAGCCTGCCATGGCTCTTTTGTCTGCCTGTCATATCTCTCCATTAACCTCCAACCACCAGGCAACTACGCCGACTCCCAGCCCTGACAGTAACTCATGTCCCACATTGTCCGCTGGACTGTATGTCCTCTGAACGTTTGGCGAGGCTGAGCCGTCACAAGTGTGCAGAAATATCTGTATGCATGTCAGAGAAGGGGGCGGGATCTTGACAATGACACCTGTCAACAGGGTCTGAAATTAACACCAGCCAAACGCCAAATACGGGTAGATTTCCCGTTTGGTGAGTAAATCTCTCGCTTCTTACTGTTACAGTTATTAAAATGTAAAAGAGGCATGTGTATACATTCAGTATACCTTCAGTAGCTGGCGTAGCATAGTGCTAACACTAGTTAATGATGTGCCAACGTACTCTGCTAATGTTAGCTCCACAGCTTTTTACGTCTAAACGTAACGTTTTAGAAACATATATCTGCTTCCAACCTCTCTGGGTCACTATTACACGTGCACGTTTAACCATGACTAGTTTGAAATCCACAAAACCAGCCTGAAAATGAAGAAAATCTTAAACCATTGCATGAGAGTCTATGGAGCAGAGCCTTATAGTTGTCTGAGCTTGCCGATGCTACGCTATGATTGGCCAGTCCGCGTTCGAGGACTTAGCAAAGAGTCATTTAGCTATTATGTGGCGATATTTACAAGGAGTAAGCCAACCTCTAAAATGAAAACCCACTGACGGAAAGGCGGACGAAGCACATACAAAAAGAAAGTTGTGTGAGAAATAGAGGTTTGGAGTTGTAGGTGGCTGGCTACAGTACGATGCTGAGTCATGAGTTGTTCTGTGTTGCCAGTATTCAACATAATACCTTATTATCTCAATGAAATGTACTGAAACTAATGTATGTGTGTGTTATTTTGGCTGGTAAAAATATATGCTTGGCCAGTGGATTTTTTTCATCTACCAGTCTTCTTTGCTGGTGAGTCAAAACGTTGATTTCGGACACTGCCTGTCAAAACAATCAGTCATGTGACTCAGAAACTAGTCAGTACAGGCGTACCTGCTCTGTCTCCGCCTCATTCAAACTCTCTTTCAGTCTTATTTTTCTCAGTTTTTGGCTCGTCTCGTGTCCTGGGGCCCTGAAGTCTTTGTGCTTCAGTAGTGCTGGGCTCAGCAGGCTGCCTGTGTCCACACACTGCTGCCTCAGCACTAATAAGGCAATAGAGTGATAGAGAGAGCGCCAGAGTTGTCTGCTTTCAACATCCCTACTCAACCGTACCCTCGGCTAACCCCCCACAGAGACACCATTAGCAAATCTATTGAGGATCCCATATTAGGGAAAACATTAAGGAATCTAATTGTGGTTCTGAACTGGGACTCACTGGGTGTGTTAAGTTTTGTAACCACTCTAATGAGTTGCAGCGTTTCCTCCAACGGGTTTATTGCCCTACATTCCAATTTGAGCCATGTCACTGACCACTGGGGCATCTACTAAAATAGCTCAACCCACATGTCTTAGCATTTTCAGAGCCATGTGTTTAAAGGATAATTACTCTTTATTAAAACTTGTTTTTTATTTTTGTAGTTTGGGCAATCAATTCTATCTGTTACGACATTGTACTCACGGAAGTACCCGGGAACACACTGACATTGATATAAAAGGGTCTGACAAGCAAGAAGCACAAGGTGTCAGATGATCACATGTGTCACACCAGGAAGTTGGTTGGCAAATTGATAATGGAGAGGTTTTATTTAAAGGTAGGGTCCATCAGCGTTCTGTTTCATTTCTTTTCAAATAGAAACGCCCACTCAGACGTTTCAAAAAGCAGTGACGTAAGTTACACAATTAAACTAATCGATAAGGTTATGAATATTGTGAACTCTAGCTGAGTCAAAGATAGCTGTGCTGAAAATAACTGAAAGGGTTGATTTGGATTCTTTTGGGTTGTAGTATGTACACTCCCACGTTCTTCAAAACAAAATTTCTACTTTTGTGAATGGACTCTAGTGGCTTTGAAGAGAGCGATATAACGGCTTCAGTTCCCCGATAGAGAGGGCTGTCTGACGGCGAGGTAAAGCGGCTGTGGACGGGAGCAGCAGATTTACCACGTTACCTCGCCATCAGCCAGTCCTTTCTGACGGGGAACAGAAGCCAGACCAGACGCCATTCACAAAAACAGTCACTTTACCCTGTGGGACACGGATGTTGCTGGTCTACCGCTGCATCAATCAGTTAGTTAGTTGGTGTTATTTTGTGACTTTCGGATCCGAACTAACGTGGCGTTCACAGCAGTATAATGCTTAGGTTCCGTGCCGGTACTCCTGTCTGCTTCTCCAAACTGGTGGCGTGCGGACCGCCATTTAAGTTACTGTTATAAACTGACTATATAGATGTATATATACTGTACATGAAGCAGCATCATCATGCAGTAACCTACGTCAAGTCACGTGGGAAAATGTTTTTAGGAGGGCTTGGGAAATAACATTTTGATGCTAAAACATAAATTCAAAATTTGAATGGTGGGATTTTAATACATGAGGAACACCACTGTGAAGCTACAGAATGAAATAAAAACCTCACAAAAAAAAATGTACCTGCCCTTTAAAACCACTTTAAAACTGCTAGTGTCTCTTGTCCAGACTGACTTCTTTTTAGAAATGTCGGTGCGTTCCTAGAGCTTACCATTTAACTTGTTCATTGTATTGATAGGAATGATAGCCAAACTATGACAATAACATGAAAGTTATAATTAACCAAAATGATCCTTTGATGATAAATGTGAGAAAGTTATCATTAGACTACATCAAGAACTAGCATGGCTACAATACAGAGTGGTTAATTTCATGTCAGTAGGCCTCCAGGTTGCTCTAAGAGTGAACACTTTCACAATACTGTCACATGATGAGGAGCATGGGATGCTCTGGACACCAAACATATGATCACAATGTCCCTCTCTATTTTCAGCTGGTCCGCTCACTCTATGTGCTCACTTGTATAGGAACATTTTGGGTGGACCGTGTGTGCGTGTGTGTGTGGTGTCCTGTAACTTGTGTGGCAGAGCAACATTGACGCTTGCCTGGAGTAGCGGCTCCGTGTAACAGGAGGAGATGACTTGGCCATGTGGCCCTCAGTGTGGCGCTAAAAACAGCCTAACAGCTGCGTGTGAAGAGCGAGTAAATAAAACTGGAACAGCACCTGACCATGAGGTAGATGGAGCTCGGAAACATTTCTGAGTGACGTGAATATTTGATCATAAATGCATCAAATATATTCAACACTATTGTAGTGTTTACTAAAACTATTGCATGTTTAGCTTTTGGAGTTTGTTCTCTTTGAAAAGTTTTACTGTGAATACCAGAAACCCACTCAGTTAAAAAGAGAAACCATGTTGTTATACAAGGGCTGGAATCCTCTCTTTCTTATTTGTGTGACATGTATCATTGCCATTAACAGCGTGAGAGCAATGTGTTCATGACTTGAAATAAATTACATTACAGTTACTGATCCCAGTAACGCTCCTTTACTTCAACACTTTAGGGGAGTTTGCTTGTTTGCTGTTTGACCAGGTGGTGAATGGACTTGGCTAGTTTCCTCCCCAAAGGAAGGAAGTCCAAGGTTGGGCACAGGAAGTGCGCCGGGCTTGATGCACGTTGGTACTACAACTTCCGTGTCCGTCAAGTGATGCCATTGGGCACAAAAATACTTTTTCCCATAGAAAAATACTCACCCAAGATGTTTCTGGAAACATTTGAGGCGAGAATTAGGCATTACAGTAACAGGATATTGATTCATATTTGAATCAGCGCTGCCTAGTTTGACCGTTTGATCGGAGTTTGCGAATGATTGACAGATGCCTCCGTTGAATGAACAGCCAATAGGAACTCTCTCTCTCTGAAATGACCTGCGATTGGCCAAAGTCTCCTGTCACTACATTTTAAAGCCTGAAAACAGAGCCATGAGGAGCTGCAGAAGTCTACAATATATTAATATTACAATATGCTGAAAGTTTATTATGGAAAACATTCTGCCTACTGCAGGTTTAGGTAGTGTCATTACTTTTTAATAAGTAAATGATTACATCTTTCAAGTAACTTGATCATCATCTGTTCTGATTTAGTCAGTCAGAGAAGAAATAAGAGATTGTTCCTTGTTGTGTTTCAACACAATCTCACCACTGTTCTTCAGCTCTGTCTTAATCCTCCCGGGGCAAACCAAATTTAGCCTGGTCATTTCCCTCCAACCAAAAACTCTCTCTCTCTCCACTGTCTTCTGTGTCCAAGCTTCAGTATGATCGCCCTCTCTCTCCTCCAGAGCTTGATTGGTCAGTTCCCCTCCCTCTCTGCTGCCCTCCCCTTATTCTCTCTCTCTCTCTCTCTCTCTCTCCCTACTTAAATACTTTTAGCATAAAGAGAGAGAAGGAGGGGAGGGAGAGGGGGATGGGAGATCCATGGGGGGAGGGGAGCTGAGTGCTCACTCTGTTGTCACTGGCTAGAGAGAGAGAGAGAGAGAGAGGGAGAGGCAGAGGGAGGGAGGGAGAGAGAGTGGAGTTGTGTCCCATATGTGGAAAAAAGCATAGCAGTGCACACACGAGTCTGGTCTGCTCCAGGGATTATCGTAGCACTTTCAGATCTGATGGAGGACATGCAGGCATGAATAGGTAAGGCTGCCTGTCTTCTCTGCATCTCTGTGATGATCTGCTGTCATGCTCTCCCCGCTGTTTGACTTGGCGCCGCCGGCTGGCTTCAAGTTGGAGGAGGACCGGTGCTGAGCGTGTTGTAGCAGCTCCCCTCTTTGGCCACTGACCATGAGACATTTCTCTCTGAGCAAACCAAAACTCTGCCTTCCTCCTCTCAGCCTCTCTCTGAACTGTGCGAGGACAGAGCTGTGTTTGTTTTAAGTGGAAGCTGTGGTTTGCTGCCGTAGTGCAGTTAGTTATTCTGGGCTGAAGTGTTAAAAGTTGACTGTCAGTTAGAGCAGAAGGTGTCGTAGTCGGATGCAGTGTTGTACGGGAAGCCTGTTGGTGTCCAGGGACAGCCGTGCGGTCATTGCATAATTTGTCTTCCATATGAAATGGTATATGAGTGAATGTAGACTGGTTGTATACATACTAAGAAAAATAGAGTCTCAACTGTGATAATGTGCAAAAAGCAGTAAATGTCATAATATCTGTTTTACGTATTTGAGTTTGTATGTTTTGTTTGTGATTTGGTTCTTGCAATAGGAACAGCAGCTTCATATTTCGTTATACATATTTACGGAAACACGTACATGTTTATTTGTTGCTAAAAAGGTTTTCACACATTTTAAAAACTTGAAGATAATTTCAGTCATCTCTCTATTAATTTTACACTATTTTCTGAAGCAAAAAGATACAAATTGTGCTTTGGTGTCCACAGAATTGAGAAAGAAAAAACATGTTTTAATCTCCTGGGTTTACTCTGAGAGGTGCCTCATATCAGAATAAAAATGATAGAAACTGGAGGATTAAACTGTCTTTAATCTGTGCATGATTGAAATATGACATTTGCAACACAAACCAGAATACAGAGAGATTTCATTTTGACATATCTTTGAAAATAGACATATAGTTGGTTGAATTAATTAGTATTTTTTAACTGCATGATTTACATTTTCAGCACACCACACCACAGAGGGGTATTAATTTTTTTAGATAACTTGAAAAATAAAACTTTGTCATTGCAGGAAACATTTTTTCCTCTGCATTTAGCTCCAAAAGTGTCCGGTCTCCTAAGAATGCAGTCTTTATTGCCCCAGTGCACAGAGCAATGGTATGCATGAGTCTTTTTGTGAGGCAGATTTAGAAAGCCCTCTTTGGAGGCTGAACGCTGCTTCACAATCAGCTTAATGCCTGCCTATAATGAACACCCTTGTGTGTGTCAATTTGCCAAAGTGTGTGTGTGTGTGAACGCTGTTTGTGTTACACTGATAGGGTTCTCAGGTTGGTCAGTAATTCTATCATACTATGGGGGAATTCTGGCCTGTGTGTTTGTGTGTGTGTTTAGGTTTGTGTTGCTGTGGTTGACATGTGAGTGTTTGTCCAGACATTGTGCAGCAGCCTGTAACTGCCTCACCTCTCTCTCTCTCTCTCTCTCTCTCTCTCTCTCTCTCTCTCTTTCTCTTTTAGGGCTGTTCTGTTGTCAGTGCGAGCTCATGCTTGTGATGGACTACAGCCGGACGGACGCTAACCTTAGCCGGCATTCACAAAACAGCATTCGTCCTCACTGAGACCAGCTCCACAGAATGCTGAGTCCTATTGTCCCCTATAGTGAGTACACCTTTCTTTCTCTCTATCTTTACTGCATGTCACACCGAACAGCCCCACTCGACTGAGTTGGACTTTGCCTAAATCAATGAGCCTCCACTGCAAAAAAATAAGCAGGAGTGTACACTGTAGTTTGCAAATAGAAGAAAAAATGCACAGATAGCTGTGAAAATGTGCAAGCCTCATTGCAGAAACCTGACTTTTTCCTTGACGTGCACTGTGGAAACGCTAAACCCCGGGCATCGACCCCGTCTGAATGTTTCATCACCAGGCGGAAGACGCCGATTGGGGAAGGAAGAGGGACAGAGGGAGGTTTTAGGGCTGATGGTTTAAGCAGCAGCAGAAACCCCTCAGTTCTGCCAGTGTCATTTTACCAACACAGCTCAGGACTTACCACCACACACGCTGCCCCCTACTCTCCCCCCTTTTTCTTTCCGTTCTCTCTTCTCTCCCTTCAATGCTGACCTAATAACTGACGTGTCCAGTTTTGGCCCCCCCCCCTTTTGCACCCTCCCACCAGGTTTCATTTGAGTCCAGTGCTCTGGCTCTCCAAAACAGCATTGTTTGCCGGCCAGCATGGGGTTGCCTCTGTGGCCTCGGACTCAACAGCCCCCTTTTTCCCAGCTATTTAACTCGCCTCAAAGGAGCATTATCGGCATGACAGTTACATGAAAAGACGGAAAAAATCAAACAGAATGGTTCATTTAAAAAGTATTACTTCATAATTGATGGTAAAAACTTTGAATTTGTTTTTTTAGCATCCAAAAACGTAGTCTGTGTAAGGCGAGTGTGTGGGTGTGAGAAATCATACCGGACAAAAACAGCATCATGAGCCGGTGTTTGACAGTAACCATGACGCTTTGTTTGCTTTTTTGTAAATGTCACCCTTGAAATAGCCAATGTTATTATACGCCCGCTCATAAGATGAGTGGAATTGTTGCCTGTCGAACACGTAATTGACCTCATGTGTTGATATGCAACATGTCCTCTCACAAGTGGCTCTTGATGATGTTGATTTAAGGCTTGTTCCCCCAGAACATGTTGTGATTTTTCCCTTTAAAAGATGTTTATAGCTTTAAATCCAGCTGACTTGCTCAAGTAAAACTGAAGGACCATTAATTTGCAAGAACATACATGCTTGTTTTGCTTCCCATCAAGGCCTGTTTAAGTGGTTGTTCCATCAGCTCCCTGCACCCTGCTAGTCCACGCTGACTCTGCCTGCTGCTAAAGTAGACAGCACGTCCAAGAATGTCACAAACTGCTGGTGGAATAGTTAGCATGCCTTCGGCGCCAGCACACTGCTGGTCCTTCATGGGAACATCCCAGTACACTACGTACTTGCCTTTGTGTGTGATTCTCGTTTACGATCGGGATGCACAATGCTGGTTTTCATCTGCTCTGTCCAGAAGCTTCATGGTCCTTCATGTACAGAGTCGCTCTGTTCTGAAGAGCTTCTGCAGCGGGGAGATCGTTTCAGAACAGCCTGCTAGTGTGCGTTGAGGGAACGTATGAGAGCACACGGCAGTGTTAGGTAGTCACGTTGTTTACTCTCAGACCAGTGACACACAAACACACCCCTGTGCACGCTGGTGGTGACACTACAGCTCCCTGTCTTTTACTTAAAGACTGTAGTCATAATTCTGCTCAGCAGAAATATGACTGTGAGGGACTTTGCATATGTGCAGGACATGCGAAGACTCTCACCTCCATGTTGGAATCCCCTTTGTGGGAATGTGGAGTGTTCCTGCTTCCCAATGCTACTTCTGACTCCTGCTATAGGCATTTCTACCCCTGAGCGGGTCTCATGCACGCATGGTGACTCACGGTTAGGACAGGTACACCCAAAAACACACTTAACTCTTTGTTATCAGGACTGCTTTTAGAAATCTCAATTATTTGGATCCCACATAAAGCCAGTGTGTGTGTGCCTCATTCTTTCCCCGGCGTGTCCGGCCTTGGCCCTCGTCTCCGGCCAGTCCGGAGGACTTCA
>CAKALG010028236.1:3085-13094 GCA_916700815.1 Helicolenus hilgendorfi | reverse complement strand
CTCTCTCTCTCTGACTGGCTGTGAGCCAGGCTCAGGGGGCAGAGCTCAGGGTGACAAACACTTCCTCCTTTAGTCATTGAGGCGGAGCCCCGTCAGGAAGTGCTGCTAGGTGACTCCCTCTCATGCTTAGTGAGAAGAGAGCAGGCTTTGACTGTGGACCTCGACGGGCAACAGAAGAGAGCAAAGAACTAATTCTGCACCACATTGGGACTAGAGCGCCGTTGCTCCAAGACATCAGCTAATGAGAAAGAATAGCCTCAGTTTCAGATGGTAGGATGGATAGGCTTTTTGTTCAGATCATTTAGGAGATCTGAAGTATTTCTGTAGCTCTGATTTAAAATTTAAAAAAACGTATTTTATCATGGCATCATTAAATGTTCTCATTTTTTTTGTATTTTTTTTTTTTTTCTGGCAGGTTAAAAAACCAGAGAAAAGCAGTCGTCACAACAGTCGACAAGAAGATACCAAATGGCATCCTGGAGGAACAAGGTAACGTTGTTGCAAATTGTGTACACATTGTGAGAAAACCGCAAGACAGATTGTCGATTGTGAAATCGACGGGCTGTCAAAGGAAGCATATCGTGAGAACGTAAAGAAGACTTAGAGACACAAAGAGGTTAAGACAGAAAGAAGGACGTGTGAAAAAGGCATCAGCTTTATATTAATAACTGTATGTGCTCGTTGTTCCACCGCTGCATTGTGGCTGGGTACTTCCTGTGGTTAATGTGAAGAACAAAACAGTATTATCATTACCATCTTTTGTAGCGTTTTGACATTGCATGTAAAATTAGTACACACAATTAGAGGTGTAGCTTTGAGCTGCATCATTTAAATATAGCCGATATGTGTGAAGTACGCAAACAGCTACGAGGCTTCACAGGAAACAACACGTCTTGAGGAGCTGCGAGTGTTCTTTAGGAAGTATCACTCTTATCTGACATTACAATAGAAAGTACAGAGCAGGTTGTATTCTTGCAGATAGGAATGCAACGGGGATATATGGCTCGAACACACGCAGCACACCCAGACGTAGCTGTAACAAACACTGAGCAAATAAGAAGGGATTAGCTGAGCTGCTAATTACTGTGAGTGCAAACATGACACATGGTCAACTCTTACATAGAAGAGTGATGTTATGTTTCATTTTCACTTTAAGAGTGCTGGAAAAGCATTACAGTATAGTAATATAGACATATAATGTATTCAAATTAGGGCTGTTAATAGATTAAAATAGATAATATCTATTCAAATGTACCTTAAAGGGAGATTTATCAAGTATGTAATACTCTTATCTACATGGGAGTGAGCAAATATGCTTGCTTTATGCAAATGTATGTATATATTTATTATTGGAAATCAATTAACAACACAAAACAATGACATATATTGTCCAGAAACCCTCACAGGTACTGCATTTAGCATTGAAAATATGCTCAAATCATAACCTGGCAAACTGCAGCCCAACAGGCAACAACAGCTGTCAGTGTGTCAGTGTGCTGACTTGACTATGACTTGCCCCAAACTGCTTGTGATTATCATAAAGTGGGTATGTCTGTAAAGGGGGGACTCGTGGGTACCCATATAACACATTTTCATTCACATATCTTGAGGTCAGAGGTCCCGCTACAACCTCCGAAAGATTGGATAGCGTTCGGGTTGCGTTAATGAGTTAAAGAAATTAGTGGCGTTAAAATTAAATTTGCGTTATTATTGCATTAACTTTGACAGCCCTAATATATAAATATAAAGTTAAATTGTGAAATTTACATGTTATTTTGAGTAACTGATCAAACTGAAAGCAGAAGTGTCATATGTAGGCGTCCTGCATCCTGTCTTATGAAACGTATGTTGAGAAAATGATTTGAATGTCTTGTTTTGCCTTTATGACCCTGACTTGATATGTGTTGTGTTTTAGAGTTTGGATACAGTACTGAGTCGTTATACACCACTGTGCCACCAGGTCAGGTATACAGGGTGGCGGTATGAGGAGCCTGATATTACTAACACTCTTCTTAGTACTTTTTCAACCTACATTTTCCAAATTGTGAGCGCTAACCGAATGCTAAGTCGGGTGCTTTTTTTTTTTTTTTTTTTTAGAGAGGTTTTCATTCACAAACCTGCCTACAGGGTGCTCTAAATAGCTTCTCCCTGGGGTCCTTTTGGTTCTCTAACACCTGTTGATGTTTGGTGATCATCGAATACTCACACTCCTTTTTTTAAATTATCGAGGTGTCGGAAAACACACGCCACCAACATGTTAGAAGATTTGAAATCAGTTTGGTAATCATGTTTGGTCTTTTGATGAGCTGTTAATAAAAATCCTTACAGAGTAGTTCGATAAGCTTATTGTCTAATTCTGTGATTCCCAACCAGGGGTACTACGGCAAAGTAGAAATTATGATTTGATTTGAAATATATTGAGTCAGCTGTAACACCTCAACGCTACGTATTGAGACTGCGTGAAACAGAGACAGTGAGCTAACAATAATAGATACAAGGTTGACATTTTTAGCTAAAAGAAATGAAGAAATGGTTGAAACATCTTTGTGTAAAAATTAAAACAAAAGCCACTTTTGTATAATTAATAGTGTTAAATAACAGTTGGTGTCGTGTTCATCAGACGGGGCTTTACGGGTACATCTGGTTGGGAACCGCTGGTCTAATTAAACCCAATCCTGTTTTAGAATTCATTCCTCTGAGTCGGTCATAATTCCTTAAGTTAAATCTGTTATTTTCTTTAACACAACAAATACTTGAGTCCAGCAGGGATGATAAACCCACTGACTGTTCTCCCCACAGAGCAACAGACGGTGGTCCTTCTGCCCAGATCCCCTTCAGCCTCTAAGACCTACTTCCCCATCCCGGTGGAGCACCTCGAGGAGGAGTACAGGCTCCGCTCAGCCGACGACGGCAAGCTCTTCAGGGAGGAGTACAACGTAAGTGTCCCCTCTTCTCCGCCTGGAGGTTAGAGGAACAGGTGGTCATGATGCAGAGTCTTCTGTATTCTGTACAGAAGGCTGGAAGTAGTGTTTACATCAGGCACTGAGTCCATGGAGGGATGGATGGATGGATGGACTTTATTGATCCCAAATTGGGAAATTCTTGTGTAATACACGATAAATATACATATCAACACTAGAATTATAGTGTACACATACTTGCCAAACCTCCAGATTTTCCCGGGAGACTCATGTTTTTAAATGCTCTCTCCCTGGGTCACAATTCGCCCGTATTTCTTCCGATTTATGGCAGATTTTCACACTTTTTTTTATGTGTAAGCTCTACTGTTTCCACCCGAACGTCAATAGAGCTACACCAAAGGTTGTTTCCCGGCGGAAGAGTGCTGTCGCTGCTTGTGACACAGCGCAGTTTGAACTCATGTTTGAGCTGCGCTCATCACTGGTTTCAGCGCACATCACAGCATGCAGCGCCCAAAGAGAAAAGCAAAGCCATTGGAAATAACGGGTTACAGAGCGCAGTGGTGGCGTTGTCACATTGTGTCTGAGAGTAGGAGAGAGAAATGGGGAGAGCTAACTGGAAGAAATACTTAAGCAGGGGCAAAAAATTTATAAAAACTGATGAATATTAGTTTATGCGAGAGATTCACACAAGTTTTACGCCAGAGGGGCAAATTATTTAGTTTTCTTTCCTGAGAGTTAAAGGGGCTGTTTATAACTTCTTACACGTATAAATCACCCGGGTGCCGGTGTCTACCTCCGACTGCGGTTGGGAGGCTGAGGCAGGAAAAGCCAACACTAGGATCATCACTGATTCATGGAGAGACCTCCGTCTGGTCAGCTAACATTACTGCCAAGCAGCTGAAATATGATATTGTGATATTGTGGTTTTAGCTGACGTGTGTCGCCTCACTGTTTTGAGCGATGCTCGTTCAGGTATATTTAGAGCGAACACAAGCGCGAGCCCGACGCTGACTTTCGCTGACTTAATGGACACAGGTGTTGCTGTTAACAAGCATTTCTGATTCTTACAAACAGTCCCTTTAAGTCATCAGAATGCAGGATCAAGTGAAATGTAAAGAAAATGTTTTATTTCTCTGAAGTGTCTTTTCCATAATGTTGTCAGACACTTAGAATAAGAATCTGAGCCTGTCGGTGGCAAAAACAAGCACTTTTGGTGGACGTACAAGCAAATTTGTCTCGGTGGGCTTTACAATTTGTACAGCATACGACACCCTCTCTACTTTACAGAACAACCCTCGCATCGGATGATTTCAAAAATAGTTGTCCCCATTAGTCACTTAGATGCAAAAACATGGCTCAGGTTGAAAAATACAGAAGTTACCCTTTAATAAAAGGGTATTTTCTGCCTTCAACTGCGGCAACAAAATATCTAAAATTGGACTTAAAGGGTTTTCCAACAACAGCTGCGATAAGCTGTGTGTTCATGAGAAGGCAGAAGACTCAGACTTGTGAGTGGTGTATTTTCTTTATTGAGGAAAACTACTGGAGGTATATGTGTCACATTGTCCGTGACACATACTGTACACATACAACCGCACACGCATGAAAAATACCCCGTAGGGTATTTTATGGCTATAATTGGGGACCTGACTCAAATGAAGTGTGTGACTCACGGTTCATGTAACGCATACAAATGTGATCATTTATTCAGACGGTTTGTCAGCGCAGACAGAGGAAGTTGAAGTTCTCAGCTTTTAATGGAGGACTGTTTACTGTAGGTAGCAGAGGAAGTGCCTACATCAAGGCCGAACAAAGCATACATAAAGTCAGTTTTCCTGTATGGTTGTGCGGAATCATAAATGTTATTTTGCTTTGCAGTCCTTGCCAGGGGGTAATGCCCGCGGGACGTATGAGGAGGCCAACAAAGACGACAACAAGGAGAAGAACAGATACCCCAACATCCTTCCTTGTGAGTTTACTTTCTGTTCTGTAGATTATCTTTTCACTCACACCCAGAGCTCACAGTTTCCTGCCTGTGTGTGCACATGTGTCTTTTTTTTTTTTTTACAGTTCAGATACAGTAGATCCTCCCCAACAGCTCACGTATTCATTCACAGAGAAACACCTCAGTCCTGGGAGTTTCCTCACCTTTCTTCCTTTATACAGTCGCGCTTCCTATCACTCATCACTGACTCATTAATAATTCATTGCATACTTTTTTTTTCCTTTGCCAATGCATTGTGGTCCTTAAAAGGCTTAGATGAAAAGATTGATACCACTCTCCCATCTGTACGGTGAATATGTGGCTGGTTAGAGTAGCATAAAAACTGGTAACAGCTCGCTTGTTAGCTAACAAAATCCGCTTAACAGTACCTTTGAAGCTCACTAATTATTATCATGTTATATCTTAGTTGTTACAAAAAAGCTGTACAAAAGAAATTACAGCCCGTAAAACGGCCAATTATGTGCTGGACTATTTGTTTGTAGTGCTGCAACTAACGATTATTTTCATTGTTAATTAAACTGCTGATTAGTTTCTTGATTAATCGATTAGTTGTATGGTTTATAAAATGTCAGAAAATCAGTGTTTCCCAAAGACGTGTTGCTCAAGATGAAGTCCTCAAATGTCTTCTTTTGTCCATAACTCAAAGATATTCAGTTTACTGTCATAGAGGAGTAAAGAAACCAGAAAATATTCACATTTAAGAAGCTGGAATCAGAGAATTTTCTATCTTTTTTTGCTTAAAAAATTACTCAAACCGATTTAATCGATTATCAAAATAGTTGCTTATTTAATTTAATAGTTGACAACTAATCGATTAATCGTTGCAGCACAATTTGTTTGCCAGCGGAGACTCATGTTCCCAAATATTTCCAGTGTTTATGGCGGATGTAGCTTCATATTTCCCGTTAGGACATGAGTAGTATCAATTTTCTTGTCTAACTCTAGGCAAGAAAGCGAATAAGTGCATTTCACACAAAACTATTCCTTTAATGCTCTCTGTGATACTGTGCGTTCACTGTAATAGAGTTTAATCAGAGTAAGGTTACATACTGTGTATTGTTTTTTCCGCTGGAACCCTCTAAACTTTCCGATGGTGTCTTCTCCCAACAGATGATCATTCCAGAGTGGTGTTGACTCAGCTGGATGGAAATCCCTGTACAGACTATGTGAATGCTTCTTACATTGATGTGAGTTATGCTTCTTCTTTTATTCATGCTGAACATGGTACATTAATTTATAAGATGGCAAACACCAGCTGTCGCAAAATAACAATTATTGCCCTAGTTTCTTATGAATGAATTTCATAAATCAGCTTAATATTGGTTGGTTGGTAACAATCTCACTGCAGGATCTGTTGGTATTTATTCTGGAGCTTTCAGTCGTATCACAAAATCAGCAGGTGAAGTTTGCCCAGTTGTAGTGGAATTAAAAATATCCCCTTTCTGAGCATTTAAAGGAACAGTGTGTAAAATTTTGATATGGAATATTATATTCATAACTATATTTTCATTAGTGTATAATCACATTAAAATAAGAATCGTGTTTTGGTTAGCTTAGAATGAGCCCTTCATATCTACATAGGGAGCGGGTCCTCTTCACGGAGTCCGCCGTGTTGCACCGCCATGTTTCTATAGATATTACCACCGTGGTTCTCAGACATGCTTATGAAACTGTGGTAACGTGAGCTGCAGAGTGCAAAACCGTGGTACCGCCAGTCACCGTCTGACTTCCGTTTCTCTTAAAGTAGTGTTATTACGGTAAAGATGGCCTCTGAGCGAGGCGAACGTCATTACCGCGGTTTTGCACTCTATTCTGTCGGTTGCAATCTGCAACCACACCACTAGATGCCGCTAAATCCTACACACTGTCCCTTTAAGGATTTATCTTCAATGTTGTAAAATTAAGTTTGACAATTCTTTCATTCTTGACCTTGGAAACAGCAGTTGAAGAGACAATCTCACCACACGATCCATTAGTAGCCGTTCTGGAGCTTTGTATTAAAATTCTTAATTAACTTGTTTCCAACAGGGTTACACGGAAAAGAACAAATTCATAGCAGCACAAGGTAAGATATAGTTCACTTAAAAATGACCTGCATAATCATGTTTATCTTTATTATAAATCATGTATTATTGTAATCATTGAACGTTTTTGTCTCACAGGTCCAAAGGAAGACACCGTAGCAGATTTCTGGAGGATGATATGGGAGCAGAAAGTAGCGACTGTTGTCATGCTGACAAATCTCAAAGAAAGGAAAGAAGTGCGTGATTCGTCCTCGTTTATTTCTTAAATGTGTCTCAGCTCCACTGCTGAACAAGATGAGGCCGTCCTACGAGCTGCGGGGTTTTCCTCTCCAGCCAAGTCTCTGCTTTGACTTTCCTGTGAAGGAGGCAAGCGAGAAGTCAGTGGGGATTAACGGAGCATCACTAAAAGATTTGAATAGCAATGCGCTTCAAATAGATTTCATTAGTCATGGTCAAAGGTGATAGCATGGAGTTTAATTTAAACTATTCATTTCACACCTCTAATCTCCCCTCTGACATCTGTTTTTTTTTTCTGCTATAATTGCTCAGTCTTTATTGTGAACCATGTGAACCAGAACTCCCTCACTGAACAAGGAGGGAGGCTAAAAAGATCAATAAGGAGAGAACTGGCGGAGATTTAAATCAGCATGTGGACAGTTTGAAATCGATGGCTACATAATGTGTAATAAAGTCCTCTATGGCGGTATCATAATCACCCAGCAAAGTCTTATATTGAGTAGTTTCTCCCCTCTCACTTATGCTAATCTGAACTGACTGGCTAGTAAAGCTTTGTGAAGTCATGCATTTGCGCCGAGCTATTATAGTTTCTTGAAAGGAAAGTCCTTGAATACGTTCCAGAAGAACTCCTCTTTTATACAGTAGGTGTTTAATATTGACTCGCGGCTGTCATCTCTCCTCAGGACAAGTGCCACCAGTACTGGCCAGATCAGGGCTGTTGGACCTATGGGAACGTGAGGGTGGCAGTGGAAGACTTCACTGTCCTCGTGGACTACACCATACGCAAGTTCTGCATACAATATGTAAGTTTAAAGCAGTGCTCATGTGATAATTACTGTGCTTTATAGAAAGTGTATGTTAAAGGGATAGTTTGAGTGTTTTGAGGAATGGGCTGTATGAGGTACTTAATACATAGTCAGTGTATTACAGTAGATGACAGGAGTACAGACACCGCAGCAAAGCAATACAGTGCTGTGGATGGTGCCGGCAGCAAAACGTATTTTAGACACTTAAAAGAAAGGCTCATCTAAAAAAATCAATACCAGTTTAAGTGGCTATATTTTGGAATATAGTCACTTAAACGGATATCTTTTTTGGGTTTTTTTAGGTGGCTAAACTATATTTTGCTGCTCCCCCCGTCAACAGCAGTTCATTGCTTTGCTTCTGTGCTAATCTCTATAAACAGATTCTGTATTCACATGTAGAATCTGAAGGCAACGGGACAAGATTTTGGTATCAGAAGCGTTCTGGTTTGTGTTTGTAGTCTTGAGTAGTATTGACCAATCACGTTCGAGCAGGCTTTGCTTGAATGCAGGTAAACGGTCCGTGTGGTCTTGCATCTCAAATTGTTAATCGGACTGTAAACAATGAGTAGCGCACGGAATAGTGCGGTAGGTAATACACTGATCATGGATAAGTACCTCATACAACCCCACTTCAAAACACACAAACGATCCCTTTAACAGGACCATGGTTGGTGTTTCTAAATTCTTAGTAGCTTTGAATTTCTGAATAACTTAAAAAAAAAACATAATCTTGCTCTAGGGTACAAATAATGTATCCAGATCATTAAATAAAAGCTATTGCTAATTTTGATTAATCTCTGTTTCATCATTTACCCCGGGGCCAGGCTGGGTCTGTTGTGCCTTTAATCTTGTTATGCAGGGGTTGCTAACACTGTCATCTGTGTTTGTGTCTCTATGTAGCAAGCCAGCGATGCTGCTAAGACTCCCAGGCTGATCACCCAGCTCCACTTCACCAGCTGGCCCGACTTCGGAGTTCCCTTTTCCCCCATCGGCATGCTCAAGTTCCTCAAAAAGGTCAAGGTGGTCAATCCACCCTTCTCCGGGCCTATTGTGGTGCACTGCAGGTACCAGAGCGCTGAGCTAATGCATCTTTGTTTATTATGTTGTTGTTTACTTGGATCGGCATGCTTTTTGCCCGGTCATAACTTTAAGTGGTTTTAATTATCCAATTTGTTTCTATGGAGATAAATATCCGCTGGAAAACAAACTTGTCAGCTAGATGTCTGGAAACGCCACAGACGCCCCTTTGTTTCACTGCTGTTGTCTGTTAGCATGCGAGTGTCAGCTGAGGATTGTGGTTTGTTTTGTTTCTCTGCAGCGCCGGTGTCGGGAGGACGGGAACCTTCATCGTAATAGATGCCATGATCGACATGATTCCCGCGGAGCAGAAAGTTGATGTGTTTGGGACTGTCGCTAAGATACGAGAGCAGCGCTCACAGCTCATTCAGACAGATGTGAGTTTGAGACGAGACAAGTTCCCTCTCGTTTATGATGCCACAACATTACACTAGTACCCGAAAGTTAATGAGTGAATTATCCCTCCTCAGTCATCTGTATAATTTTAAATGTGCATTGTGTGTGTGTTCATCTGTTTGTGTGTATTCTCACCCCAGATGCAGTACTCGTTCGTCTACCAGGCCCTGCTTGAATACTACCTCTATGGAGACACGGAGCTGGACGTGTCGTCTCTGGAAGGACATCTGCACAAACTGCACAACACCTTTGTAACCGGTGACCGGGTCGGCCTGGAGGAAGAGTTTAAGGTAAGACATGTTATTTCACATTCTCACCCACAAAAGATCACATTTAATACAATATCAAGTCTGTTATACACCAAACTGAGAAACGGCTTAAATACCAGCAGTAGTTTATTTAAAATTGCCTCTCTTGATTTCTCAATGATAATAGAAAAAAATCAATACTGTAAATTCCGGACTATAAGCCGCTACTTTTTTCCCACGCTTTGAACCCTGCGGCTTATACAATGATGCGGCTAATCTATAGAGTTTTACGGGC